>JANRMT010062790.1:64256915-64272391 GCA_026402145.1 Polypterus bichir lapradei | reverse complement strand
TGCTATATATTGCCTTTGATTCTTGTAAGTCTAAGCATTATCCTCTGATGAAGACCCCTGGTAGGGGTTGAAAGCTCAGGAATAAAAACTACTTTATGATACGTGATTCATTTTCTCCCTTTGTGGATCTCCAGCTGCAAATATATATATATATATTTTTTTTTTCTGATCTTGCCAGTCTCCACGTTGCTGTATGGTGGTGTTTCTTTTGTACTCCAGGACATGCAGAGGAAAAAATAGTACAGAGAGGTCAGTTCAGCACTATATTCAATCATCAAATTCAAATGTTAACAGTTCACACACCTGCAAGAACTGTCCTTCCTACATTTATAACATGTGTACCTGTTGCAATGTACACACTTCTCTCTATGCTTTGGTTCCTATTACATTGAAAGGGTACCTGACGCTGATTCAGTTTACTTTCCTGGGGAAAGCAGCTGTCGTGGAACAGAAGCTTGTCGATGTTACATCCTCCTTTTCTTTTTCCAAGGCCTTTTCTAGTAAGATGCGTTGACGATGTTCCTCTGCAAGGTGAGCCATGAACACTCTTCTTTTCTCAGTGGCCCCCGTGCATGCCTTGCACAGTACAGTTGATCGCCGCCATATCAAATGTGCTATAGCACATAGCAACTGGCCACATACGTGTTCCTGCTTGCACTGAATAAGCTCACGCCTTCTGGTGCATGATGTTAATACAGCACAGAGAAAAAAGAAAGAGACAAATAAATGGGACATTGGGTATAAATTTATGGTACTTGTAAAATTTAGCTTTTTTCAGTTTTATTCTCTCAATCCCGATCACACTCTACACCCCCCCCCCCGCCCCTCCTGAAAAGCACCAGCATAAATTCACACCCAATCTGACGCTGTTCATTTTCAAATAATTTTGCATTAGTGCGATGATGTTTTCTGATTGGTACTATTTGTGTCATAATAGGTCCTTGCGTGTGTGTGAATTGTTAACATTTGAATTTGATGATTGCATATAGCGCTGAACTGACCTCTCTGTACTATTTCCTCTGCATGTCCTGGAGTACAAAAGAAACACCACTATACAGCAATGTGGAGACTGGTAAGATCGGGAAAAAAAATACGTGGTCACTGATTATAACTGAAAAATGTTATGTGAATGAATATGAATAATATGAATAATGTTGCATCCGTGCCACAATGTTTTCCAAAATGTAGTATACAGGTCATAAAATGAATAATGCCAAATATCATATATATCTATGTCTCTGTTTTTTTTTTTGTCACTGTGACTTTGACATCATAGACCATAAGGTGCATACTATTTCAGCGTAAGCAGAAATACTCAATAAAACTGAATAAATAAAAATCAAGTGACGCTGAGATATGAAAAAGGCAGATTCACCATTGTTTGTGTGTCAGCTTTTATCCTTCTAGATCAGAGAATGTCCAGTTCCAATGCCTCAAAACACCACTCAAATCTACAGTTATTCCCAGTTTCAGATAAAAGTAACAGCGTCAGAACCCTGTGTGGGGGAGGGGGGTGGGGGTGTGTGGCAGTAGTATGTATTGTGATCGTGACTGATAGAATAAAAGTGATAAAAAAGGTGACTTTTACAAGTGCTATAAATGTACACCGGCTGCTACAGACGCAAACCAAATGTACAGTATGTGTTTACTGTATAATATTAACAATAAGATTAGCTCACTAATAAAAACAATAAATATAGGAGGCAGTCAGGATCAAACTGGGGACTCTTGATTACAAGTCAGCAAATCTTACTGCTATGCCACGGAAGCTATTGTATTGTCCTTGATCCTTTTGTGAAAGTGTTTATTTGATCTTTGGACTTCATGCTTCACACATTATATAGTTTATGCCTACATTTTGTCATTTAGTACTAAAATATGAAAAACGTTTCTGTTTTAACAATGTGTTTACACAGATTATTGTAGAAACGGAACACACATGAAATGCATGTGTTCCAAACAACGATCTATTATTTCCATTCTAAAACTCCAGCACTTCACTCCCAGATAATGAAGGCATGAGGTGGGAGAACTTTGTGCACGTTCTGCAGCAGTGGGGGGATGGAATAGCAGGCTGCTTGCGGCTTGTCTTTATGAGCATATTTACAGGACAAAAGATGCTGATGGAGAGGGGGCGAAGGGATTTAAGGTGGGCCAGATTTATGAGTTGTGTCGTAGTCTTTGGTAATTCTAGTGTTAAGCATACACTTGTAATAAATTGTAAAAATAATCATGTATTGATTAAAATATTGATTAAAATTCTATAATAGTTGTTGATCTTAATTGGTTCTTTTTGGACAGCTTGTCACTGGCTCAGAATTACACCCGAAGTTTGCAACTTGAACTTTCTCCTTGAAAAAGACGTCAGTACATATTGGTAACCTGAGTAGACTATTGATTCTATCCCTAAAGTCCTACTGTTTACCACACTGCTTGGTAGTTTATTTCTTGGATCTGTGGTTCTCTGTGTAAAGAAGTATCCTTATTGTTTGCATAGATGAATAATCAACACTGAAGTATCTAATCTATAATAATAAAAGGCAAAGCCCTCACTGACTCACTCACTCACTCACTCACTCACTCATCACTAATTCTCCAACTTCCCGTGTAGGTAGAAGTTGGCAGGCTCATTCCTTACAGCTTACTTACAAAAGTTAAGCAGGTTTCGTTTCGAAATTCTACGTGTAACGGTAATAACGGTCGACAATGTCCGCCATTTTGAACTTTCTTATTTATGGCCTCATCTTCACGAAATTTGGTAGGCGGCTTCCCTGCGCTAAACGAAACCGATGTACATACTTATTTCAGTGGTATGACGCCACTGTCGGCCGCCATATTGAACTTTCCAACGTCGATAATTCTCCAACTTCCCGTGTAGGTAGAAGGCTGACCCAATCTTCACGAAATTTGGTAGGCGGCTTCCCTGCACTAACTGAAACCAATGTATGTACTTATTTCAGTGGTATGACACCACTGTCGGCCGCCATATTGAACTTTCCAATGTCACTAATTCTCCAACTTCCCGTGTAGGTAGAAGGCTGAAATTTGGCAGGCTCATTCCTTACAACTTACTTGCAAAAGTTAAGCAGGGTTCATTTTGAAATTCTACACGTAACGGTCATAATGACCAACAATGTCCACCATGTTGAACTTTCTTATTTATGGCCCCATCTTCACGAAATTTGGTAGGCGGCTTCCCTGCGCTAACCGAAACTGATGTACGTACTTATTTCAGTGGTATGACGCCACTGTCGGCCGCCATATTAAACTTTCCAATGTCACTAATTCTCCAACTTCCAGTGTAGTTAGAAGGCTGAAATTTGGCAGGCTCATTCCTTACAGCTTACTTACAAACGATAAGCAGGTTTCATTTAGAAATTCTACGCGTAACGGTCATAACAGTCGACAATGTCCGCCATGTTGAACTTTCTTATTTATGGCCCCATCTTCACGAAATTTGGTAGGCGGCGTCCCTGCGCTAACCGAAACCAATGTACGTACTTATTTTGGTGGTATGACGCCACTGTCGCCCGCCATATTGAACTTTCCAATGGTTACTTATGGGCCCATCTTCAAGAAATTTGGTACGCGGGTTCCCATCGCTAACTGAATCATACTTACGTTCATATATATGTCCATAGCCTGCAGCTCGGTCACCGTGTGAGGCGGCTTTGGGTCCCCCATCCCAACGCCTCCCACGTTGTTGGCTGCCTGCCTATATAGGGTCATCTGTCGCTCCGGTCTCTACTGTACATTCCCTTCCTTGCTTTGATTCACGTCTCCCTGCTGACAATTACAGCCTTTTTATTTAATTCACGGCTTCTCCGCTGTTTTATTGTTCGTTTATTACAATTACAGTTATTGTGTAGGTATTTTAGACTTACTTTACATTGTTCAGGTACCCATTTCCTTTATCGTTCCAACCATACCCCTATTAACATGTCTGTCGAGGTGATCACCATCGATCAAAGAATTGTCACTTACCGAGTGGTTTCCATGCCCGGAGATGGCACCTACCTTTTATATTCTCTTTGTTACATATTGCACTGCCATATCAGGCTCACTCTTGATATCCGGGGAAACATTGTGTCTTATGTATTGAATGACTGGGACAGGTTCAAGGTGTGGACTTATGATGGTACAGGAGATAATTATAACACACACAAGCACTATAAGAGTGAAATGCTTAAGCCCTTCACCTATGGTTCTGCATGTGAGTTGATGGCTGCCGCTGAATTGTTTGGTTGTTGCTTTCAAGTGTACCGAAATGGCCAAATATTTTACACCTTTCGACAACCGCCAATGTCTCTTAAACATCTTAGATTCACAGGTGACGATTTCAGTAATAGACACTTTGATGTTTATGAATGTTTAAATTCTCAAAAGCTGGATGTGAAATTATCGATGAAACCGGTTGTATGCTTACAATGCTTGACAGATGCCAAATGTCACTTCAACACAAGTCCTGCAAATACTGTCGTAATTAAAACAAACCATGAAACTCAAACCGATTGTGACAGCAGCAATTTAAGCTGTGAGATTTGAAACAAGATTACTTTTCACATGGCCAATTGTACGTTGCATGCTCAAGAGTAAGCTCAGCGCACAGCTTTGTCATATTACAACCGGAGGGCCGAAATGACAATGTGGTATACAAAGAGATCCTTAACAAATAATTATTGGTATATTTTCCCTCAGTTTAAAAAGGTTTAATTTTCTTCTTAATAAAAATTTTAAGGCAGTACTTCGCCGCTGCGAAGTGCGGGTATTTTGCTAATATACTATAACTTGTAACTTTGTATTTTTTGTGAACATCTGATTTTATATATCTATTAATATTCTTTTATGTAAGCAGCAAGTGTGTAGTGTTGAAAGCAAAGCATCATGCAAATCAAAGTGAATTTCTTTTTCAAGATATACTGTATACCTAAAATTCCTTTCATGACCCACATATTGTCTTATTCTCAAACAAAAATTACCTGCATTCCACATTTAAGTGAAGTGATTTGTATATTATTCTGGATTTCCTGCTGCTTCAGTGTCTCATTTAAAATGGTAGGTTTAACCTTGAAAATGAAAGTAATTATAATTATAGAATACAAGTTATTTATATGGAGAGATACAATAGGATATGAGCATTTGAAATGGAATACAATGTTCAGGGTTGAAACATCATTCCAATATCTTTTAAAACTGTAATTTTTGGCTGAGCACTTACTTTCATTTTATCAAACCTTTATTTCACTTTTAACAACCTGTTCTCTTAACTCTCTATATCTCATTTTCATAACCTGACACAAATTATACTTCTTTGCATCACAATGTACTTTTGGGGACTGCCCCATGTTGCTATGTGTGTGGCTGAGGTCTTTGATTAACTAATCACTGTCTGGATTCCTTGGATGTCTGCCTTGTGCCCAATCCAGCCAGGATACGCCCGCCTTCCTCAGACTCCTGATTGGATTTAGCACTTTTGGATTGTTCAGCATTAAATGTGTGTGTGTTAAGGAGATCAAAATGACGAGGCACTAAATGTGTGCTCTCACAGATTGTATGGGAAGGAGATTGTCATTGGGGGGGTTTGGGTTCTATTAATTTCCATTAATATAGTGACATTTAATAATTCAGAGAGATCATCACAAGACATACAGTCGATAAATGAACTAAACATATGCCAAATAATTAGTATTTTAGCTAAACATGAAAGAAAGGCTAGCCTCTATTAAGTATCAAAAACGATGACATATGGAGTAACACTTAACATTTCTGAGTGAACTCACACTATCTTAAACTAAACAAAACTTTAGTTGAGTTCCAAAAGGTGTTTGGAATTCACTAAGACTCGCTGATCGTCAGACACCCCTTAGTACTATGCAGGAATCCTGCCATTCCACTGTGTTAGCCCAGCCTGTACTGTTTTTGTATAATTTATTAACTCATTTGTAACAATTACAAATAGTTTCAGCAATATTTCAACAAATGTGAATTTTTTAATCCAGCTATCCATTTTCCAGGACCAGTGAACGAATAAAGCCAACATAAGATTGCAGCAGCCAAAATTTATCCCAGAATTCCAGAATCCCAGCATCAAGCAGAAAGCAAATTCCATTCTACTGCTGAGCACACTTAGCTCCCACATGCTGATGTGCCTTATTCACCCACACAACATAACTTTCCGAGAAACCCCAATGAAGGTCATGAGCGGAAACAAAGCTTTTATAAACAAGCATTCACAATAACAATGTGTGGAATGTGTGAGACAATAAACTGTTAATTTAATAAACATGCCAATATTTGTGAAATTAGACACACAAAGAACTTGCAAGTTCCTCCACAGACAACAACCATGCTCGGGATTTGACTGTGGCAACGCTAACCAGTCTTGTTTTCAATTTCCATGTCTGCTGTGTAAATAATTTGCAGGTATGCACAAAATAAAACAAAATGTAATGCTTTGATTAGCTTAGAACCACATGTGTGCACCTCATTATATCAGTCTATTGTCGATTACCACCACTGATAAAAATAAACTGTCAGATCTACTCAATAAAATTGAGGCAACCATCAGTGTTATTATGTATTCTAAACACTGTAAATTTGAGTAAAGGCAACTAACAAACTTTTTTAAGTTAATCAAATTCATTATTTTGAGTTGCATTTACCCAATTGTTCAGATTTTGAACGCATTTTTATGGGTATGATCAAATCAATTCTCGTAAACGAACACACACTGTTAAGTAGTGCCTGTGCAAATTTTCCTTAACACTAGAATTACCAGAGCCTACGAGAAAGCTCGTAAATCAGGCCCACCTTAAATCTATTCTCACCTCTCTGTCAGTGTCTTTTGTCCTGTAAATGTGTCGATAAGCAGCAAGCAGCCTGGTATCCCATCCCCCCACCCACTGCTGCAGTTCATTTCGCAAAGAAGTTTGTCAATGCTCAGTATTTATCTTAAAGTGAAGTGCTGGAGCTTTATAGAGTAAAATAGTACATCATCATTTGGAATACATACATTTCATGTGTATTCTGTGTCAACAACAATCTATGTAAAACATAGTTAACAGAGAAACGTTTTTCATGTTTTAGTAATAATTGAAAAAATGTAGACATGAAATGTATAAGGTGTGAAGATAAACACTTTCACAAAAGGTGCAAGTATAACTAAACAAGTGCACTTTTATTCAAGAATTTAACTGAAGAAAAAAGAAAGCAGGTTACGTTAGGTGGATGATATGACAGCTTGTGTGGTGGAATGGTAAGAACTGCCAACTCCCAATCAAGAGGTTGTGTTTTTGATACCAGCTGTTTCCCAAATTTACCATTTTCAGTAGTGAGCTGCTCTTATTGTTAATATCATACAATAAAAGCATACATTTGATTTGCATCTGTAAATTTATAGTTAAAGTTAGCTTTTTTTTTTCAGTTTTATTCTCTTACTCACGTTCAAGCTCCCACACACACCCTCGGATCTGATGCCATTTTCAGATAAAGATGTGGTATAACAAACAAACTTTTGTTTCACCCCTTCTTTATTTGAAAACCGTGTCAGATCTTGTGCGCGAACGAGCCTGGAAAAACAGTGGACGTGGATGTGAGTGGTGTGCATGACTGAGAATGACTGTGGATGTCAATTTTTTTATTCAGTTTTATTCCTGAGTGCTCCTGCTCATGCTGAACTAGTATGCACCTTCTGATCCATTATGTCAAAGCCGCACTGACAAAAAAGAGAGACTTAGGTATATATGACATTTGGAATAATTCATTTTATGACCTGTATTGTACATTTCGGAAAACATTGTTGCACTAATGCAACATTATATTCATTTGCATACCTTCATGCGGTTGTAGTTAGTGACCACATTTGATTTTTTGTTCTGATCTTGTTACTGCATGTTGGTATTTCTTTTGAATTCCAGGAGATGCAGAGGACAGCATAGTACAGAGAGGTCAGTTCCGCGGTAAATACAATCATCAGATTCAAATGTTAACAATTCCCACACACACCCAAGGACCGTATTTACGACATGTGTATAAGGTGTGAAGCCTGAAGTCCAAATATCAAATAAACACTTTCCCAAAAAAGTACAAGTATAACAAAACAAGTGCGCTTTTATTCAAGAATATAACTGAAGAAAAAACAAAGCAGGTTACGGTAGGTGGTTGATGCGACAGCTTGCATATTGCAATGCTAAGAACTGCTGAATCCCAATCAAGAGATTCTGGGTTCGATGATGGCAGCTTCTCAAGTTTACCGTTTTGAGTAGAGAGCTGCTATTACTGTTAATATTATACAATAAAAACATACATTTGATTTGCGACTGTAACAGCCATTGTAAGTTTATAGTGTATGTCAAAGTTAGCATTTTTTTATTCAGTTTTATTCTCTCAGTCACTTTCACACTCTCCCTGATCTGACACTGCTGTTTTCAAATAAAGACGTGCTGTAACAGAGGTGAACTCAGATCGGAGAAAGAGAACAGAAGCCCTACCCGCAAAAAACGTCCACTCACATATAAGAACAACGCAGCTGCATCAGGCGTAAAGGCGAAATTTGGCACCATTTGGATACAGGACAAAGTCTGGCGAAATCCTGCCAATCACCTGTCCTTGGAAAAAAAAATGCATGGCTTACAGAGCTCACCAACGATACACCGTCCAGATCTAAACACTAGCGAGGTGTATGTGCCAAAAAAAATGTCTTACTGCATTCTCATACCATTGCTTGCGTACTAAAGTGTCAGCAGGTATTTTTCATGGCATTACACAGAGGAAGCTCTGCAGTATACTTGTGACTTTATGCTGTAGGAAGATAAGTAAATAAATCAAGATAAGTAACATTCAATCTGGCTTTTATATAAGTAACATATAAATGCTTCTTATGTAAAGACCATCACAAAACATAATCACAAACATTAGTTTGCACGATACGTTGGTGAGCTCTGTAAGCCATGCTGTTTCTTTGAAGGACAGGTGATTAGCAGGATGATGCCAGACTTAGTCCTGTATCCAAACAGTGCCATCTTTTCCCTTTACGCCTGGTGGAGCTGCGTTGTTCTTATATGTGAGTGGACATTTCTTGTGGGGAGGGCTTCTGTTCTCTTTCTCCGATCTTTGTTCTCCTCTGTTATAGTGCGTCTTTATTTGAAAACAGCCGTGTCAGATCAAGGCGAGCGTGAACGCGACTGAGATGATAAAACTAAATTAAAAAAAACGCTAACATTTACAAGTACCATACATTTACTCTATCTATTACAAACTCAAATTAAATGTATGCATTTATTGTATAATAGCAACAATAAGAACAGCTCACTACTCAAAACGTTTATTTTGGGAGATGTTAAGACTCAAACCCAGAACCTTCTGAATTGGAGTCAGCAGCTCTAACCAGTATACTGCGTGAGAAGTCAGGACAACAAGCAACACTAACCTGATTTCTTTTTCTTCGGTTATAGTCTTGGGAAAAAAAGTGCATTTATTCTGTTATACTTGTATCTTTTGTGAAAGTGCTTATTTGATATTTGGACTTCAGTCTTCACACATTATACACTTTATGTCTACATTTTGTCATTAGTACTAAAATATGGAAAAAGTTTGTCTTTTAGGTATGTGTTCAACATTTCTGTCATCCTACACTTAAACAGATGTTTGTGCACACGGAACACATGTGAAATGCATGTGTTCCGAATAACAATGTATTTTTTAGCCTAGGTAGCTGACTCACTGATAAACAAGGCTTCATTTGGGAGAGGTTTTTGCAGTTTCTACGGCGGTGGGGGGGCTGGGGTGGAGATATAGCAGGCTGCTTGCTGCTTAGGATTATCAACACATTTACAAGACAAAAGATGATTAATTGAGACGTGTGAGTGGATTTAAGGTGGAGCCAGATTTACGAGTTTTCTCATAAGCTTTGGTAATTCTAGTGTTAAACAGAATTATTCCTTGTAGGCTGTAATTACCATAGTTTCGTTTTCAGGGCACAGCTTACTTTTTATGAGTATAAGTAATTCAACGTTGTCATTTCCACAAATACACTTTTGAGTAGAATCTACTTGACATTTTTATTGTTATTTACCATTCAATTACCTTTTTTTCTCATTTTCTAAGCCAATCACAGTTAAAATTATTAAATCAAATAGCTTTTAGAAAAAAAGAAGAAGCAAAATCTACTCTTAAAAGCATGTATTTGTTTTCAACACACCGACAAAACATTCATCCAACATTTTTTTGTAATCAAAATCACAGCCTTTGCTTCCTCAACCCACAAGGCCACCCAAGGACCACACCCTGTTTGGCTCTAAGTGCTTTTTTGTAACTGCAAAAAAACTTTTACATTTTAACATACACATCAGAACAGAAGCATAAAAAATATCTGTGGCTACACTCCATTTGAATAAAATACTCAGTACACGAACACTAAACAGCAATTATTAAATCTTCAAGTAGTTTAAATACTGAATATTTTTTAACTTGGCACTCTACTAGAAAAAGTACCACAGACTATAACTGTGGCATTTGAATGAAAAAAAAATCTTCTGCCCAGATTTGAAGTTTAGAGTGAGAGAGAGAGGAGAAAAAAAGATTAAAACAATCAGAAGGCAAAAGTTAGGAAGTCAAAGAGACAGACAGAGACAAAGGGGACAGAAAGAGCTGACTTGTGAGACTAGAACATATCATACTTGAATTTAAATCTGCTCAATAATGCACAATTCAAATAGTGCAACTATTTTTTTCAAATCTGTGATTTTACAAATGGCATTATCAATTTTGTGATAAGAAAAAAAACGAGGAAATTGGTAAAGTTGCAACACAAATTCAAAAGAAACACACACACACACAAAGACTACTGAGAGAAAAAGAGAAGGCACAGGGAAACAGAAAGCCAAGGACACATAAAAATATACAAACCGAGACAATGCATTGTGGTGAAATGAAGGTGACATTCAATAATGCTACCCTCAACATTTTGTACTTTCAAAAATTGTTTTCCATTTGTAACAGAACACCACTCAAACAATACTCAATGAAAAAAAACAACTGGAAATGTCTTTCATTAAACACTTTTGGAAGTAATTTTCCAATGATCGAGATCAGTTCTGAAAGTGGAGCCATTTTAATATCCATTTCCAGACCTTTGTCACACTAGAAGGCAAAAAGACCCTGAGTTTGTGAATCTTGTAGGTCAACTTTTTGTTTGCATCATCCATCTCTAGCAAAACATTTTTGAAAAAAACTCAAAGGTGTACTTAACTTTCTTGGGGTAGCTTAGTTTCCAGGACATAAATGAAGCCCATTAGATAGGCAAATACGTGTGCCACTCTAGGGATATCAGAAAGCACTTCCACTCCTTCGATGATGATTTTTGGTCACTCTTGTGTCCCCTGACTTTGCTGATAACAAAAAATGTTCAGAATTAAATTGCTGAGGTCCTCTTGGATGTCCATATTGTTAAACTTGAAATCAACATGAAATTTATTTTTATTACAGAACAATCAGAGCATCCATATGCCACAGGAACAATTAAGTGCTCAATGTAAGCAAAATGCCCCCCCCCCCCCCCAAATTGATTCATACATATATACAGTACAGGCCAAAAGTTTGGACACACCTCCTCATTCAATGTGTTTTCTTTATTTTCATGACTGAAGGCATCAAAACTATGAATGAACACATGTGGAGTTATGTACTTAACAAAAAAAGGTGAAATAACTGAAAACATGTTTTATATTCTAGTTTCTTCAAAATAGCCACCCTTTGCTCTGATTACTGCTTTGCATACTCTTGGCATTCTCTCGATGAGCTTCAACAGGTAGTCACCTGAAATGGTTTTCACTTCACAGGTGTGTCTTATCAGGGTTATTTAGTGGAATTTCTTGCTTTATCAATGGGGTTGGGACCAGCAGTTGTGTTGTGCAGAAGTCAGGTTAGTTGGTCAGGTTAGTTGGTCATTTATTTTTCAACAGGACAATGACCCCAAACACACCTCCAGGCTGTGTAAGAGCTATTTGACCAAGAAGGAGAGTGATGGAGTGCTGTAAATGGTCATGGAAATAAAGAAAACACATTGAATGAGGAGGTGTGTCCAAACTTTTGGCCTGTACTGTATATAAGTAAATAATTAAATAAATTCAAAGTGTGGCAGCAAACACCCTTGGGCAAATATAGTGTCCTATGAAATGTGCACAAAATATAAAGCCCAATATTTTATAGCAACACTGGCTGTCCAGACAAGTAATCAGTAAAATGAATGAAACAGGGACGCTTAACTAAAATTAATTAATTCTAGCCCCCCTACCTCCAGTGTGCATCACTATGCATGGGGTCTAACTACTTACCCACACCTCTCAGCTGCAGGTAGACACACACACTGACAACCTTAGGTGTTGTGCACGTGAATATAATTAAATAAACAGAAGCACAGGAGTGAAAATGAGTACAAATTTTCCCCAGTATCCAATGATAAGAAGGCTTGTACAAATTCTGACATTTATAATTAAATTAGCATATGTGAATAGCTTCTCATTTGCTTGGCTCAACTGTTTCCCCCTACAACTTCGAAACTACTGGATACATTAAAAGAAAATAAACTGTATATCCTTGAAACTAATCATTTACTGCTTCTTCATAAACAGTACACATACTAAACTAGTTGGTAATTAGGCTTATATTTTGTGGTGTGTAAATTTAAAACAAAAGACAATTACATTGTTAACTAAAATAAATTGAGGGGAACCATGGCCCTGCTGCCTCGCAGTAAGGAGAACAAGGTTTGCTTCCTGGATCCTCCCTGTAGTAAGTTTGCATGTTCTCCCTGTGTCTGTGTGGGTTTCCTCTAGGTGCTCCAGTCCAACACCAACCCACAGTCCAAAGACATAAAGGTTAGGTGGATTTTCAATGGTAAATTGGCCCTAATTTGTAGATGTGTGTGTGCTCGCCCTGTCTAGGGACTGTTCCTGCCTGCACCCAAAGCTTGCTGGGATAGGCTTCAGCTGCCCCGTGACCCTGCACCAGATGAGCAGTTGTAAATTATTTAAAAAAATCTGATTGGCAACTAAAATTTTATGAATGAAGCTGCTCTACAATGAGTTGCTCCTAATACAGCCGCTCCAACCCCGACACAGACAGGCAGAGATGCCAATGTAACTGTTTTGTCTTGGTAGAGCATTATATTCCTCTACTTTCCCCTTTTGTATTATTAAGTAGCCTTTGTCAGAACGCCTCAAATCTCCCAGACTTACCACTGCTTGTAAGGTATTACAGTATACCTTATCTATACTAATAAACGGCAAAGCCCTCATTCACTCACTCACTCACTCATTCACTCACTCACTCACTCACTCACTCACTCACTCACTCACTCACTCACTCATCACTAATTCTCCAACTTCCCGTGTAGGTAGAAGGCTGAAATTTGGCAGGCTTATTCCTTACAGCTTCCTTACAAAAGTTGGGCAGGTTTCATTTCGAAATTCTACGCGTAATGGTCATAACTGGAAGCTGTTTTTCTCCCATTTACTGTAATGGAGTTCAGCTGGAGGGGCGGAGTTCGTATGACATCATCACGCCTCTCACGTAATCACGCATTACGTAGAAAGCCAGGAAGAGCTACAAAACGCGCTTTAGAAAACATGCATTATATAATTAAGAAGGCAGCGAAACAATTAGAAGCGAGCGAGTGACATATATATAAAACCATATTCAGCGGCTCACGTGAACTGACGCAGTGCGCAGACAAAAAGTAACAGTTGCAAAGAGTGCTGAACAAAAACTGAATTACACTGCTACGCTCAAATAGATAAACCACACTCCGTGGCGCGATACTAAAGCATTAGACTGTAGCGCCCACGTCCGAGGTTCGACTCCCGAGAGGGGATGCACTAAGTATGTACGCGCGCTTCTCGATTTATTTTAACCTCGCATCCCCTTAGTTTGAGACGTATGAAAACGCATGCGGTTAACGCAGAAAGACAGATCACCTATTCACCTATTGAAGCTTCATGAATAATGGATACTTTATTCGCGATCAATGACTGTTTTGGTAAAGCCATACTCAGTGTATTCATTAGATGAACGGTAAAAAAGTAAGAGCGAGGGGACGGTAACTTACTGAAGCACACAAGCAAAACCACAATAGCACGATGCTCGATGGTTTGAGGAATGTGCGTATTTGGGAACACCATAGTGACGACTTGGTTCAACATTACTTGGCAAGAGGGAAAGTGGGGCAAGTTGCACTGGTGCATTTGTGTCTCCCATAAAAGCAGCTTCACTTGAAATCACTTTGTGATTGTGCACGGGTAAAAACGTCCGCTGAAGTGTCAGATTCTTATTTAATTCTTCTGCTTTCTGTATCTTCTGCATTGCATTCAGGTCTTTCAGGTTACCCTGATGTTTTGTCTCATAGTGCCGTCTTAGATTAAATTCTGTAATTACAGCCACATTAGCTCCACAAATGAGACACACGGGTTTAACGGCAATGTCAGTAAACATATACTCAGCCTCCCATCGGTTTTTAAAGGCTCTATTTTCAGAATCAACTTTTCTCTTAAGCATCGTGTGGGCTAGCTTCGCAATAACTTGCAAGCTAGACTTGATTAACGCGGTAAGTGTTCGGCAAGGCAGCTGAAGCGCTGCATTATGGGATCTGTAGTTTATTGTGTTACCAGCGCTTCATATACCCGGGCCATTAATAACAATAATACAGTATATAAAATGATCTCGCGGGCCGGATATAATTACACGCCGGGCCGGATGTGGCCCGTGGCCCTTGAGTTTGACACATATGGACTAAATAGAACTTGAAAAGATATATTTTTTCGTACATCGAGCCCGCGTGCTAATGTGGTTTTGCCTGCATGCCTCAATAAGTGACCCTCCCCTCGCTCTTACTTTTTTACCGTTCATCTAATGAATACACTGAGTATGGCTTTACCAAAACAATCATTGATTGCGAATAAAGTATTCATTATTCGAGTATGTAGATCGGGGTATATATATACACGTTTCTTACTGCATCAATAAACAGCTCGTCTTCTTCTTTATCTGAGACCTGACACACTGCATGCACGGGTTTTTTTTTTTTAACACTGTCTTCCTTTAGCGGGACATTCACTTTTTCCACCGTATGCTTTGTTTCTGCAGTAGCTGCAGTTATGAATAATATGTTTGTATGTATCAGACGCTTCATATTTTTTTGCTGCCTTTTCAATTGTGTAATTCGGTTTTTGTTCAGCGCTCTTCGGAACTGTTGCTTTTTGTCTGTGCACTGCGTCAGTTCACGTGAGCCGCTCGGTGTACATGCATCGAAGGTTCCCAGCTGTGCTGTTGCCATGTCGTGCTATGTCCATGGCTGTATCTAATGCTACCGAAGTCCCGGTACTTAAAACTTTCTCTCGCAGTTTCGCTGAGTTTGTGCCAAACACCACCCTGACTATCTCATCTTCCTCTGCATAAGCACAGTCCTTCACCCGTGAATATTT
>JANRMT010062790.1:64239840-64256905 GCA_026402145.1 Polypterus bichir lapradei | reverse complement strand
ACGCCAGCGGCAGCCTGTCTATGAACTTAATTTAAAGTGTAGGTTTACACTGTGCTTTGTTTCCGAAGTAGCAGAACTCATGAATATGGTTGTATATATCACTCGCTCGCTTTTTATTGTTTCGCTGCCTTCTCAATTATATAATGCATGTTTTCTAAAGCGCTTTTTGGGCCTCTTCCTGGTTTTCTACGTACTGCGTGATTACGTAGGAGGCGTGATGATGTCAGACGAAACTCCGCCCCACGGGTTTCAAGCTCATCTCCATTACAGTAAATGGAGAAAAACAGCTTCCAGTTATGACCATTACGCGTAGAATTTCGAAATGAAACCTGCCCAACTTTTGTAAGGAAGCTGTAAGGAATAAGCCTGCCAAATTTCAGCCTTCTACCTACACGGGAAGTTGGAGAATTAGTGATGAGTCAGTCAGTCAGTCAGTCAGTCAGTCAGTGAGTGAGTGAGGGCTTTGCCGTTTATTAGTATAGATATATAGTATATAACTCCCCACCTTCCCTTCTACATCTATAACCTCAGGCAATTAGGTATAGTAAAAGACAAGCAGGAGTTAAGTTACAATTTAAACAATGTATTATTGATAATATTCTTAAATAATAACAATATGCAAAGTACATTTGAATATTGGCAACCATACAACCTGATAAATGTTGATGTGTAGTTTCAGGCAGCACACAGACTTGTTAGTTACTTAAAATGTCTCTAGTTAAGGCATCATTTTGTGGTCAGCTTTCTTCAGAACAGGTCGCATGCCTGTCTCAATATGGCTGCCGAGCTGTGCTCTTCATTATGTTGTTCTTTTCAGTTCATGGTGTGAGATGGTCATTCATCAGTTTGGTAAGAGAGAGAGAGTGAGGCAGTGAGAAAATTTATAGGTTTTCTGTACAACCCCTAGAGCCAATAGGGTGTCATAGTACTTAAAGGCTTCTGATACAAGCCAGTTCCAAACAGCCATACTTCAGAACAATGGAGGAACAGAAAACATCTTCACACCTGCCACACCCCAAAACCATTTGTTGAGCTAAAGTTTGCCAGTTAGGCAGCCTGACTTTCCTATGGGGGTTGACTGAGAGACTTCAGAGAAACATTTACCAAACTTGTTTAGGGCACTTCCACCCAACTCTAAAGTAAAATTCAAAGAGACTCCGTCCTAATGGGGGAAAGGAGTTCTTAAACCATCAAACCATTGCTGTTATTATCTATAATGTACCACTAATATTACATTGCTTTGTCTAAGTTACAAATAAAGACATACAAACTATTTATCAAGTTGTATGCAAAATTTCATATCACAACAGTAACATACACAACACTGTTTATTCCGAGCTGGTAAGAAATTTTTCTCATACCCCACAGCACAACACAGCACCAAAATACATAGTGCAGCACAAAACCCTTTAAATCTTCTTCTTTTTTCTCCGCCTCCACTCCTTTCCCGGCAAGCTTCGTCCACCTCCTCTCAATTCTGGCTCTCCGAGTAGTGGTGTCTTGCTCTTTTTATAGGACACCCGGAAAGAGTCCAGGTATCCAATGAGCTTCTTCTTGCAGCACACCTGGAAGTGCTGCTAAATAGGGCTTGGGAAATATCCAGGTGCCCCTTAGTGGTTGCCACAGCCCCCAGCAGGGTTGAGCTTTCATGCTTCAAACCTGTGACCCCACTGCAAGCCAGGGGAGCTGCCCTCTAGTGTTCCAGGAGAGATAATGTCCTGAATAAACTCTCTCCCTTGGTCCTTCCAGTATCAAGGCATCCTGGCTGGGTAGGGACCCCTACGGTACACCACAGTGGTCAAGGCAATGCAGCTCAGATCAGTTAGGCTGAAGCCTGTGGAAAACTGAACCTAAAAGTGAAAGCACTGTTCTAGCTTTATCTTACCCGATAGTCTCCTCTCAACAAGGTAAAAAATAAGGCCTCCAATGACTCTCTTCTGATCTCAACATGGCTGAACTGCTAAAATAAAAAAGAGAAAAATATTAAATATGGGTTTCTCATAAACTCTTCAAAACTCTTTGATAATTTTGTGATAAGCAAAAAGGGTGCCATGAAGTTTCTTCCCATGAGCTCTTCAGTTTCTTCTGTACATAGCTAAGAGTTTGGAAGTGTAACAGCCCATGAATGTGGACATCAAGGACTTCAAACAAATCCTTTGGAACTCTTCCTCAATCTGAGATTAAGAGACAGAGGACATACTGTATTTAGAGAGAGAGGGACATCTGAATATCATTCATGCACGTTCAGTGCTGAGCTAAAAAATAATGCAAGCTTTAAACTGTGTAATTAACAAATATCTTTGAA
The DNA here is from genome assembly GCA_026402145.1 of Polypterus bichir lapradei. NCBI lineage: Eukaryota > Metazoa > Chordata > Cladistia > Polypteriformes > Polypteridae > Polypterus > Polypterus bichir. The sequence goes on along the minus strand of JANRMT010062790.1, from coordinate 64,254,600 downwards.
GAAAGGAATAAATTTCACACCTGAGAAGGCTCAAATATAACAGGTCATCAAGCTTTAAAATCTATGGCAGGACGTTTCTTAAGGATGACATCTTTCCTACGTAGAGAAAACATTCTAGCCATCTTCCCATTAATAACTTTCTTGTTGTCCTTGTTTGACTCATACTGAAGCCCTAATGTTTCATTTGAAAGTGTTTCGTCAGACTCTCATTTTGGATTTGCCAGGAAGTAGTTGACTTCTGACTTCTTGGCCTATTTCAAGTTCTTTGCAGAGGTCTTGTCCCCTTCATATTTTCTTCTTTAAGCCATTAAAACAGTGTTCTGGTGATCCCAAATTTATTTGCTCTGAATTCTCTACCTTCTACTTTAGACTATAGTGCCAACTGTACAAACCATTACATGACATAGGGTCCCTCAAGCAAGGATGTTTCTTGATTAATGCTTCAGCAACATGCTCTCTTTGTGCATTTGATGGGTAAGGAGTGTACATAAAAATGGGTTCTGCTAGTTTACCCAGAATATCTCTCTTAATTGTTGGGTTGTTGAGAAGGATTCTATCCTTTGTATATCGCTCATTATATTCAGCAAGAAGAAGTTCTGTGTCAAATGAGAAAACAGGTATCTCAAACTCTTTTGGCCAAGGGAGTGAACAGAAGGAGAAGTTGTTTTCAGGAGAAGAAACAGGCATGGTGTCATGAGAACTTGTGGAGCACACTTCTTCAGACACCTATATGAAGTTGCCCTCACAACTCACAGGGATTTATTCTATGTCTGGGACATTCTCAATCTGCAGTTTGAAAATTGGCACTGGCTCCACAAATACCACCTTAAATGGTGTCTTTGCCTTTGATATCCACTGTTGTTAATAAAGTAAAATAATTGTCCCACAAACTCTTGGTCCATGTAATGCAAACTGAAATCTTCTTGGATAATGAATGTCTCTTTAACGATTTTCTTTCACTCCTCCATAGTGTTAGGGATTCCTGATGGCAGGGCAAGCTTATGAATATCATCTTGCAACAGCACATAGTTTTGCAGACATCTTGAATATTCTGTAACGGGCACAGAGGACAAATTAACTACTCAGTTTTAAGTTTGAATAAATAAAAAATGCATAAAGCCAAAAAAAACAATAATTAGTCCTTTAACATAAGTGCAATGCAAAGGCCAACACATAATTGATCCTGTACACCACTAGTTACTTAATATCTAAGGTTAGGATGAGTAGGTGAACACTCAGCATGCTAAAACATCTCCTAGAAAAATAGAATGCTTACTATGTATTGGTGTCAGTCTTTTAAATTATTTGGAAACAGGCAGTATATAGTCTGGTGTTAAATTTCAACAGACTTAAAAGACCTCACATTGTACATTTTTAACATCACCATAAAAAAAAAAAATCAGTAACTATGTAGTGGTCAATACTTTAGATAATAAGCACATGTACACTTAATTTTCAGTAACCACTACATCAAGGTCAGGGTAGACAAGCTGCCAATTCACTGCTTACACACAATCATAAACACTCTTACATAGACAATTTAGCATTGCTAATTCAGCCTAGCACCCATGTATGTAGGTGGTGGGGGGAAATCCACGCAGAAAGAACATGGAAAGCCCAAACAGGATTCAAACCACAGAACTGAGAGGTTACTGTGCTAACCAATACACCACTATGCTGTCAATAGATAATCAATGAGTGTAAATTAAAATACCTAATCTTGCAAAGGAATGTAATGTTTCAAGGTGACAAACTGTTTTTCTCCAACAGCATATTGGTCAAATAAATCATAAAGCAGAAGCACCATAACATGCAAAAAAAAAAAAAAAAAGTTAAGGCAGCTTAGTAATCCCAAGTAAAATTTTAATAATGAGGCAAGTGCAATGCAAGTCCTGTTGGATGTTGGACTTTTTAGATGATGGTTTGGAAGAGCCAGTTGTCTATGAGGGCTACATCTGCAAGAGATGCCAGCTGATCCATCACCTCGAGCTCAGGGTCGCTGAACTGGAGGAGGAGTTGGCTGACCTGCGTTGTAATAGAGAATTGGCGGACGTGACCCAGGTGTCCTTTAGAGAGATAGTGTGGACCCCTAAGGTGGCGCGGGAGGAGATTCCAGACCAGACAGGTAGGAATAGGTGGGTCACGGTCACAAGGCGTAAGGTAAAGGGTGCACACTGTCCGGAGGCATCAACCCCAGAATTAGAAGTGTCTAACCGTTATCATGTCCTTGCGGAGCTGGACGGTGACTATGATAATTCTGAGGTGGTAGGCAGGGTTGAGGAGCCCCAACGGGCCACCTCAAAACCAGTTCCCAAAAAGAGAGAGGTAGTGATAGTTCGGGACTCAATCATTAGGGGGATTGAAGCGCAGGTGTGCTCCAGAGAGAGAGAGTCTCGCACAGTGTGTTGCCTTCCGGGAGCACAGGTGAGAGACCTCCCTGAAAGGGTGGATAGGCTCTTGGTCAGAGCGAGGGTGGATCCAGTTGTCATTGACCACGTTGGAACAAATGACATACTTAAGGGTAGTCTGTCAGTTCTGCGATCCAAATTCAAAGAGTTAGGTACCAAGCTGAGGAGCAGAATTGACAAGGTAGTCTTCTCCGAAGTTCTGCCTGTGCCACGCGCCAGTCCAGGTAAGAGTGAGGAGATTAGAAGGCTTAACGCGTGGCTCAAATCTTGGTGCAGGGTAGAAGGGTGTAGGTTTATGGGGCATTGGGACTCCTTTTGGAACAGATGGGATCTGTTCCGCCATGACGGGTTACATCTGAACCGGAGGGGCACCAATGTATTGGGGAGGCGTATGTGTAGGCTAGTCGAGGATTGTTTAAACTAGGGAATGGGGGGAGGGGGCAGGGAGTTTAGGACAGACCAGATTTAGATCTATACATGGAAGAACAAACAATGGTGTAGAAATAAAAATGCATAGTAATGTAAATTCTAAGCAAACACGTAAATGTAGAAGGATTAACACATTAAAAATAGCTTGCCTTAATGCTAGAAGTATCAAAAATAAGGTAAGTGAGTTGGAGTTGTATGTAGCAGAGCATAATTATGATATTATAGCAATAACGGAAACCTGGCTAAATAACAAAGATGGGGATGAGTGTAACATAGAGGGATACACATTTTTTAGGAAGGATAGACAGAACAGAAAAGGAGATGGGGTTGCTGTTTATGCCAAACAGGGTTTAAATGTAAGACCTCTTCAGCTGGATGATGAGCCCCATCTTAGTGAGGACATGTGGCTTCACCTGGAAAATATTAGGGAATTGGTCTTATTTTAGGAGTGTGTTATAGACCACCCAATTCAGACAGTAATTTCAACACACATCTTTTTAGTAATATCAAAAAGGCAAGTTTACAGGGGGATATTATAGTCATGGGGGACTTTAATTATCCAAATATTAACTGGGATAACCTTGCAGATGGAGGAGCACAAGAGTTTTTAGAAGTAATCAGCGACTGTTTTTAAACACAGCATGTTAAAGCACCAACACGGGGTGAAGCCTGTCTGGATTTAGTATTCTGTAATAATCAGGATAGAATTGAGGGTGTAGAGGTGATTGAACCACTAGAGTCAAGTGACCATAATGTAATTCAATTCTCAGTATTTTGTAATAGTACGGATGCAAACACTAAAATTGTTAAGTTGAACTTTAGTAGGGCTAATTTTGAGCAGATGCGACAAAGTCTAAGTAGGATAGACTGGGATAAGCTTTTAAATGTGGAGACAGTCGAGGAGCAGTGGAACAGGTTTAAAAATGTTTTACATGTGATGCAGGACAGATACATACCTAAATTTGGAATTAATAGGAAACTAAAAAAAACTCCATGATGGATTAATAAAGATTTAAAAAAGAAGTTGCAAAGGAAAAAACTGCTGTATAAGGCATATAAGACTAATGACTGCAAAGTGAATCGTAGAGCGTATGAGAACATGAGGGCAACCATTAAGAAGGATATCAGGGAGTCTAAAAGACAGTTGGAGAGGAATATAGCAGATAAGGCAAAATAAGACCCTAAGAGATTCTTTCAGTATTTTAGTAGTAAAAGAACAGTTAAGGAGGAGGCCAAGTTCATCAGGAATAGTAAAGGGGAATTAAAAGATACAGACAATGAAATAGCAGATGCCCTAAACTTACATTTTTCTGAGGTGTTTACAAGTGAGCAAGTGGACAACCTCCCAGAGGTAAACGCAACTACTAAGGAGGTACTGAGGGATTTGGAAACTGTAGAGGGAGAAGTGCTGCTCAGATTAAATAAGATGAAATCAAACAAGTCACCAGGCCCAGATAATATTTATCCTCGTGTTCTTAAGGAGGCTAGTGAGTACATATATAAACCCTTGACACATATTTTTAGGAAGTCACTGAGCACTGGAGAGATTCCGAAGTACTGGAAAATGGAAAATATCATCCCATTATATAAAAAGGGTGACAGGGCAGATCCAAGCAACTATAGGCCAGTAAGCTTAACATGCATCACAGGAAAATTAATGGAAGGAATTATTAAGGATAAGATTGAGCAACACATGGCAAGGACAGGAGTTATTCTGAACAGTCAGCATGGGTTCAGAAGAGGGAGGTTGTGCTTTACTAACATGTTGGAATTCTATGAGGTTGCAACAAAAGCATACGATCAAAGTGGAGCTTATGATATTATTTATCAGGACTATCAGAAAGCATTTGATAAGGTGCCATATGAGAGTTTGGGCATCAAGTTAAAAGAAGTGGGAGTTCAGGGTGATGTTTTTAGATGGGTGCAGAATTGGCTCAGACACAGGAAGCAGAGGGTGATGGTGCGAGGAACCTCATCAGAACTGGCCAATGTTAAGAGTGGTGTTCCACAGGGGTCAGTGCTAGGACCGCTGCTATTTTTAATATATATAAATGATTTAGATAGGAATATAAGTAACAAGCTGGTTAAGTTTGCAGATGATACCAAGATAGGTGGATTAGCAGATAATTTGGAATCCGTTATATCTTTACAGAAGGACTTGGATAGCATACAGGCTTTGGCAGATTTGTGGCAGATGAAATTTAATGTCAGTAATTGTAAAGTATTACACATAGGAAGTAAAAATATTGGGTTTGAATACACAATGGGCGGTCGGAAAATCGAGAGTACACCTTATGAGAAGGATTTAGGAGTTATAGTGGACTCTAAGCTATCAACTTCCCAACAGTGTTCAGAAGCCATTAAGAAGGCTAACAGAATGTTAGTTTATATAGCACGATGTGTGGAGTACAAGTCCAAGGAGGTTATGCTCAACCTTTATAATGCACTGGTGAGGCCTCATCTTGAGTACTGTGTGCAGTTTTGGTCTCCAGGCTACAAAAAGGACATAGCAGCACTAGAAAAGGTCCAGAGAAGAGCGACTAGGCTGATTCCAGGACTACAGGGGTTGAATTATGAGGAAAGATTAAAAGAGCTGAGCCTTTACAGTTTAAGCAAAAGAAGATTAAGAGGTGACATGATTGAAGTGTTTAAAATTATGAAGGGAATTAGTACAGTGGATCGAGACTTGTATTTTAAAATGAGTTCATCAAGAACATGGGGACACAGTTGGAAACTTGTTAAGGGTAAATTTCGCACAAACATTAGGAAGTTTTTCTTTACACAAAGAACGATAGACACTTGGAATAAGCTACCAAGTAGTGTGGTAGACAGTAAGACGCTAGGGACTTTCAAAACTCGACTTCATGTTTTCTTGGAGGAAACAAGTGGATAGGACTGGCGAGCTTTGTTGGGCTGAATGGCCTGTTCTCGTCTAGTGTTCTAATATGAACATACAGTAGTGCCCTGGTGACTCCACTTCAAATGCCCGAAAATGGGCAGTGTACCTTGAACATAGAGACTTGACATCAAATGCAAGCTTGAATTATAAACATTAAATGCAGCTTAACAAAATCTGGAAGGTAACCAGTTGATCTATCGGCTAAAATTATTCCCATAGAGTAATGTGTGCCACAGCATGCAACAATATTGGCCACCTGGATGCATGTCTAATCTGGAAAAAGCCTACATACAGCATTCCGTATGTCATCGCTCAAGATGTTCAGGGGCATAGGTCAGATACACTGAGAGCTGGTTGGAGAATGTTTGTCTCATAGAAATGGCATGTAAGCATGAGGTGATGTTTAACAGCAAGAGACAATAATATGTTGTCAAAACAGTTAGTCTGTCAAACTATGCGCTTAAAAAAACCTATGTTTGGTTCAAATCACATAGTGCAGATATCATTGAGAGGTCCAAAGGTCTTTATACAGTATATCCAGGATAATGTTCAAGGTAATGATGCTTTGGTAGAATTTTTTATCTGCAAAAACTTACAAGTATCTGTGTCTGTGCTCTGATATGTTTGTGTTAAGGCATCCAATTGTGTCATCTGCATGAAATGAAGAAACTACAAGTTCAACACTATTTTGAGGTCTATAAAGGAGGAGCCATGCTGGTTAACACTCTACCAAAATGGAATGGCAGTAGACGCAATAAACACCAGCTTTTATGCAGGTTTCCACCAACACTTCTGCGGGCAGCAAAGTTCAGAGGAACAGATTTAGGACTGTCTGTTTTGTTTAACCATTAGTAAGGGAATTTTCTGATTTGATCATTCAGATTGAATACTGTGAAGTATTTCTTCTTTATTAGAACATCAAGACCTCAAGCCAAATCTACAGGCACAATTCCCTCAAACAAGTCATGCAACAAATCAGGTGGATATCCTGACAACACATGGAAGTAGTTCATTGTCTCTTCACACCAAAACAATGTGAGGGAGTCAAGCTTGCTGAAGCTACAGTATCTGTAAATGCATAGTATTTTCCAAGCCAGTTTTGTCCTAGGTAGAAAGTACACATGTCTTTTTCCTGGAACTCAGAGAGCTGTCCTGAACAATATCAGCATACATATGACCCAGAAAAACTTTCTAAAAATCCATCATGGAAATGAGCACCCAAATTATCAGCTACCAAACTAATGACTGTGCCTTTTACGCTCTTGCATAAAGAAGGGACGAAAAGTCCTTCTCCTCTAACTGTACCAGATCTTTAATGTCTGGCTCTAGTACAGCATCATAGCCATATTTTCTCACATCATCTGCTTTGCAAAGCACAGCAAGACAGATTTACTTTAAAGCAGATCAAAATTTTGATGGACTATTTCCCAAAATCTAGTAGATTGCAGTTACTTTGTGTTTTCCTTGGGAGGTTATAAATGGATTACATACTTCAAAGGCATCTACATATAAAGCAAGAGACAAATGAATTTCCTCATTGGACAAAAATGTATTGACTTTGAAATGTGTACCATTATAAAATAACTTGTAACTACTACTGAACTAATACTGCTGGAAGCCCTAAAACCCTTTTTTTGAATATCTTTTTGCTTAAAGTCTGTGACAATAACTCTAGAATAAGCACATACTAATAAGTTTGACCTTCTTTTTTATCCAGTATATATTCTTTTGGTTCAACTAAAGGAAAGTTTTTTTCTGGAAAAATTCATATATTTTGTGACTGCTTGAGAAATGGCCATCAACTCCTAAAACTACACTAAAGTGGTTTGACTCACAAATGTCTAGCTATATTTGAGGCCACAGAGTCTTCAATAGCAAAGTCTTAAATGCCTCCTTAAACACATGCTGACAATTTCATGAATAAATTGACCAGACAGAGAGGGTGATATAAATGGAGTTCACAGCCTAATTCAGATATACGTACATTTGTTTTATACATTATATATGCTCTCCAACTTTAATAAGTATGCACCTCTCTGACCTCAAGCACTGCAAAAACTACATAGGATCCCACCCGCAAGAGCAGAATTCTGTTGGTCATATGTTTTGGCCTTGACTTTAGGTCAGGTCAGACATTTTTCAGAAGCCTATGCACTTTTAATTGACCTTTATCCACAAATTGCCTATTCTGAAAGAATTCTAGATGGAATGCACATTCTAACATAAATATTCTAATTAAAAAATGCCAAAGTGTAATCTTGCTAAGTAATCTTCCTCAAAAGGAAGAATCAGGCATGTTGAGATACACTAAAAAAAAATTCACTCAACAGTGGTCAGTCAAGCTCCTCAATAGGATATGATGGCCTGTTCTCTTTGAACCCCCACAGCAAATCTCAAAACTTAGACCTTGTATTTCTGTTTACTGTCTCTTTTGTATTATTTAGTAAGTCATTTTATTGACTTTATCCAATGAGAGTAATGGAGTGACAGATATAAATAACCGATAGAGGACATCTAGGATATTAAATGATGTGAAAGGTTTTTAGGAGAACGTGCATGAGTGTATGATGACAAAAGTGAACAAATGAACTGAACACTATTGGCACGTAGACTTATCTTGGTCAACTGTAAGAATCCCAACTCTCTTATTCTAAGTCAGTGTGTAACTGATGTTATATACTATTTGAAACTAGAAAAAATCTAATTCGTACTTAGAGGATCTATGCAGAATTTTTTCAAAACCTGGCAGGATCTAATCAATAACATTTTAGAATAAGCTTTTAAAGCACCGAGGAAGCAGATTCTCTCCCCTTTTTAACTTTTTTTTATCTCCATTTATCATTATTCACTTATTAATTCATCTACTTACTTATTTTTACTAGCTTTAATTTTTGCTTTGATGGCCATGCTCTCTTTCTCAGGGGTGGGGGCTGATTTGTTTTCGATCTTATGTTTGTAAAAATTGATTTATTTGTATAGAATGATGTGTGATTTTAATAAAATCAAAAAAAAAAAAATAAAAACAAGAACTAGAAAGTACAAACACATAACTCCAGTTCTCAATTACATATGCGGGCTCCTAGTTAAACTTTCAGATGATTTCAAAATGCTGCTTTTAAAATATAAAGCTTTAAATGGCCCTGATTATTTATCATTATTTTACAGAGCACACTTTGAGAGCTCAAGATGCCAGTCTACTTAAGATTCCAATGATTAATAAAATAACAGTGGGAAGACAGCCCTTGTAATTACAGGGCCCCGAAGTGGAGTGATTTGCCTCCTACTGTAAAAGATGATCCATCGGTCTTAGCTTTTAATTTCAGACTAAAATCTCACCTATGATATCCTGACTAGAGCCGCTGATTACCTGTGCATACTACATTTTTGTTTGTTAGTCTTTTGTACAAAACACAATTAATACAATATTTATAAACCATTGCTAACCCTCCTCTATTCTGTTTCTCTTCTCGGTATACAGTGGTTTTTGAAAGTTTGTGAACCTTTTAGAATTTTCTATATTTCTGCATAAATATGACCTAAAACATCATCAGATTTTCACTCAAGTCCTAAAAGTAGATAAAGAGAAACCAGTTAAACAAATGAGACAAAAATATTATACTTGGTCATTTATTTAATAAGGAAAATGATCGAATATTACATATTTGTAAGTGCCAAAAGTATGTGAACCTCTCGGGTTAGCAGTTAGTTTGAAGGTGAAATTAGAGTCAAGTGTTTTCAATCAATGGGATGACAATCAGGTGTGAGTGGGCACCCTGTGTTATTTAAAGAACAGGGCTCTATCAAAGTCTGCTCTTCACAACACATGTTTGTGGAAGTGTATCGTGGCATGAACAAAGGAGATTTCTGAGGACCTCAGAAAAAGAATTGTTGATGCTCATCAGGCTGGAAAAGGTTACAAAACCATCTCTAAAGAGTTTGGACTCCACCAATCCACAGTCAAACAGATTGTGTACAAATGGAGGAAATTCAAGACCATTGTTACCCTCCCCAGGAGTGGTCGACCAACAAAGATAACTCCAAGAGCAAGGCGTGTAATAGTTGGCGAGGTCACCAGGTTAACTTCTAAGCAACTGAAGGCCTCTCTCACATTGGCTAATGTTTGTGTTCATGAGTCCACCGTCAGGAGAACACTGAACAACAATGGTGTGCATGGCAGAGTTGCAAGGAGAAAGCCACTGCTTTCCAAAAAAAATTGCTGCTCATCTGCAGTTTGCTAAAGATCATGTGGACAAACCAGAAGGCTATTGGAAGAATGTTTTGTGGACGGATGACACCAAAATAGAACTTTTTGGTTTAAATGAAAAGTGTTATGTTTAGAGAAAGGAAAACACTGCATTCCAGCATAAGAACCTTATCCCATCTGTGAAACATGGTGGTGGTAGTATCATGGTTTGGGCCTGTTTTGCTGCATCTGGACCAGGATGGCTTGCCTTCATTGATGGAACAAGGAATTCTGAATTATATCAGAGAATTCTAAAGGAAAATGTCAGGACATCTGTCCATGAACTGAATCTCAAGAGAAGGTGGGTCATACAGCAAGACAATGACCCTAAGCACACAAGTCGTTCTACCAAAGAATGGTTAAAGAAGAATAAAGTTCATGTTTTAGAATGGTCAAGTCAAAGTCCTGACCTTAATCCAATCGAAATGTTGTGGAAGGACCTGAAGCGAGCAGTTAATGTGAGGAAACCCACCAACATCCCAGAGTTGAAGCTGTTCTGTACGGAGGAATGGGCTAAAATTCCTCCAAGCCGGTGTACAGGAATGATTAAAAGTTACCGGAAACGTTTAGTTGCAGTTACTGCTGCAAAGGGGGGTCACACCAGATACTGAAAGCAAAGGTTCACATACTTTTGCCACTCACAAATATGTAATATTCAATCATTTTCCTTAATAAATAAATGACCAAGTATAATATTTTTGTCTCATTTGTTTAACTGGTTTCTCTTTGTCTACGTTTAGGACTTGAGTGAAAATCTGATGATGTTTTAGGTCATATTTATGCAGAAATATAGAAAATTTTAAAGGGTTCACAAATTTTCAAGCACCACTGTATTGATGGACTTAGTGTAACTATTCTACTGCCAAGGCTGTTTGGCCCATAGACACAAAATCTCTGATAAAGGATCAGATGGAAAATTCTATCATTAGATTGAATGGCCCAGCATAGACTCCATTACAGAATACCCAGGACAGGGTGGCTAGTTATTTGGCCAAGGTTGAATGTGCATATGCACATTACTCCCCTAAAATGGAAATAATTGTCGGCGTCCTCTACAGGAATACAAAAGTCAACAAGTGAACTTGAGAAATAGAAAAAAAGACATTACTTATTGATAGTTCCATGCACCTCTTGGCATTTTTATTTCAGGTTTATAATAATTATAAATAGGCAATCTATCTTTTTTATCAGAGGGTTAGGGTTATGATTTGTAATGAAAGTATCAGGAGAAGAAATATTTTCAGAGAACACGCCCAATTCAAAACCAAAACTCAATCTGTCAACATGTTTAAAGTGCTAATCAACAATTCAACATACCAAATAACAGGAACAAAGATCTTACACCAGGAAGTCTTTCAGCAAAGGATTTGTATGCAAATATAACTCTGATGAGAAATGGCAGCCAGAGTGGGACTTTTAACCTATTGCATCAATGACGTCAGATGTCACAAATTAGAGCTGTATCATGATGACTTACAAAATGGTGGTGTGGCATAACGCTGAAAAAAGTCCACCTTTCTCTTTTAGGCAAAAATAAATGTTATTTTCTGAATCCTTGGATTTCAAAACACCTAAACAAATGAAATCAACAAATAAAAACAAATAAAAATCAGTTCAGTGTATCACAAAAAAAATCAGATTTGCTGATCACAACAACCAGGACTAAAGGCCATGTTCAACCCTGACAGACTAGGGAATTAAACATCCTCAGTTCTGAGTAGAGAAGACTGTATGGGGACCTAATCCAAGTGTTCAAAATTCTCAAAAATATTGGTAGATCCAGCAAATTTCATTCAATTAAATAACAAATCATGCTCTTGAGGACACCAATGGTAATTAAGCGAAGTTTCACTTAAGACTGAAGCCACAGAGCACTTCTTCGCACAAACAGTTGTAGGAATCTAAAAATGGTGACATTAAAACACCAAGGTAAAACATTTATTTTAAACAGCACTCTCTATTTTTCTTTAGCAATTTTCCTGTCTTCTGAAAGGAGGCTGTAAGCCATACTTACCTTGTTTTTCCCAAGTTCGAAACACCTCACTGATGATTTCCACTAAAACTCTAGGTCAAGTTTGGCATGCCTGTTCTAGCTAACTTTTACAAAGACACCTTAGCTGCCATAACTTCACATGTTTAGCTTTGTAAACAGTTCTTCACAGACTGGCTTTCCAATAATTCTCTCAAATTTCTGATGTCTGTATTCACTAACATACGGCAGTTTTATAAGGCTTGGCAAGCCCATGGAAGTTGAGCTGTTTGAAAGACAAAGCACTAACAGACGTGCTTCTATAAATAATGTCCAGTTAGCATGTGTTGGTGATGTTACACTAAAGCCAGAAGATTGTACCTTGAAACAAGCACTCATGGTAGATTTTCAAGAGGAGTCCTTTATTGCCAGTGCCAGTAAGAGCTGTAAAGCATATCTGTCATCTGTTCACATTGGCTGTTTCTGTAGCCACGCACATATGGTGTAGCCTTTTCAATCCATTAAGTACAGCTGCTTCACGGGACCAAAGGTTGTCTGTTCAAGCAATGACACCTCAAGCCACATTACTACAGGATCAAATAAAACAGCTCTGAAGAACCAATATAAGAATCACCTGAAATGTAATTATTTTCAATATTGCAGTCTTTTGCCATTTGTTTTGCACTTACTACCTGCTCTCAAATTGTACTTGGTGGTTATCCATGTATTTGACTTCAGTTTATCAATTTCAAAATCTATACAGCTCACATGGCATATGTGTGCCTGCCTAAGCTCTAATCGTTTTCTTGTTAAATTTGACAAAATATAGGACATTGTTGTTAATATGAAATTCTCCGCTGTGCTGTACGGCAAGGTGTGTTCAGAGCTGAAAGTGTCGCATAACCACTTAACTTTCTCTGTTGTGTTAGGCCCTGCAGGTTTCTAGACTTTCTCAGACTGAGCAACGCAATCACATTTGCTTTAATTAACAAAATATTAACAATTTCTTCATAACACAAGGATTATAAAAGATAGATATATGCATTCACATACAAACATAAAAGACAAAAAACAAAATAACAAAAATACACATAGGCATGCTTTCTTTTTTCTCTAACAAAGATGCCAACATTTTATGAATTATATTTGCCCTTAGGAAATATTACTGTTAGGACACTGGAGTAGTGGCTGCCAGGAATGGGGCTTTGTAGTCATTTGTGTAAACCAAATTAAAAGTCATTCATTTCAAGCAGTAATAGCCATTTGCAACATTAATAATGTGTTAGGTGTGTTTTTAAATAAGTTTAATGGGATCTCCTGGTTCATTTTAACACCATCTTTGTGGTTGCTGTGACACCACGTCTAGTGGGAAAGGAGGCTCCAGACTACACACTGGGCATCTTTTAGTTTGAGACCGATTGGGATTAGAATGAGAGGAGTTTAGACAAGGAGGCACAGACACAAAATGGGTTGGGTTTCTAAAACAAAAATGGGTTTTTATTTACATGTGCACATCAAACAGTGCCATGAAGGCTTTTTACACAGTCCCCACCGTAAATGACACTCAAAACAGATAGTCAGTATCGCAAAAATAGAGAAATTGGTCAATATTTACAGTGAGTATGACAAGTTCCAAAGAAATATAAATAATAAAAAGTCGATCACAAAAAATTAATAAATGTATATAGACAAAAGATGATATCGGTAGGAAGACACTCCACATTAACACAATTCCCTGAATAATATGATCCATAAAATATATTTACAAAGAAAACAAAGTGCACCACAAACCTAATTCACATAAATACCTTTTATTCCATTGCACATATTTTAAAACAATAAACACATTTGAAACAATAAACAGAAAAGGGTTTTATTAAACATCAAAAAATTAATTAAAAAACAAAATGTGTTTATTTTCCCAATGAAAAAAAATCAGATTTAGGTTTACTGATAAACCAATGATTTTAAGAGTTAGAACAAAAAAGTCAGTTGAATCTTATTTGTGTATGCAGTTTGCCCCATATTTTGTACACACCTATGTGACTAGCTGTTTTTCTCAATAAACAATAATCTCTCATATTCCTGCCTTTTTATATATTTTTTTTCTTTTTTTGCATAGCTAGCTTAGCCAACTTAGGAAGTAGCTGATTTCTGTCTGTTTTCAGTGTTTAAGTAATGGGTGATAATAATCTTGACTTTTCTGGCAGTTGCCCTGACAGGCAGTTGTTTTGAATTTCTGGTTAACTTCTTGTCTTAGTATTTGACTTGCTTGACCCCTAGTTCTTGTTACTCCCCTGGTAAAGAGTTTAACTTTGATGGTTTTTCTTGTTATGACTTCTGCATTATTTTCTGACTGCGATTTTTTCAAGGACATATGCCTAAAAAGGACTTAATATAAAAATAAAAGACAGAGCAACTATGGCTTTTTCTAAGTACCCTTTTTAAACACTTTCAATTTGTCATCCATAGAATAGAAAAAAAAACAATTTGTCCTTTATGTTCAGATGTTTTTAAGAAAGACACATAAAAAGTAAAAAAAAAAAGAGAAAAAAAACTAAATCTTATATAATTTTGAGGTAAGTGAATCAAAAAGTAGTGACTTCTTACACTTATTAGGTGACAATACGTTTTTCATGCAAATGCTGTACATTGCTTATGAACTTCTGTATCATTATTTGTATATTTTTAGAATGCATTCTCTTGTTTGTGACTGACTATTATTAATGTTACATTTATATATAACTTTTGTATGGATTATATAGATAGATAGATAGATAGATAGATAGATAGATAGATAGATAGATAGATA
>JANRMT010062790.1:64083378-64239830 GCA_026402145.1 Polypterus bichir lapradei | reverse complement strand
ATAGATAGATAGATAGATAGATAGATAGATAGATAGATAGATAGATACTTTATTAATCCCAAGGGGAAATTCACATACTCCAGCAGCAGCATACTGATAAAAAAACAATAAAAAACAATATTAAATTAAATAGTGATAAAAATGCAGGTAAAACAGACAATAATTTTGTATAATGTTAACGTTTAACGTTTACCCCCGGGGGTGGAATTGAAGAGTCGCATAGTGTGGGGGAAGAACGATCTCCTCAGTCTGTCAGTGGAGCAGGACAGTGACAGCAGTCTGTCGCTGAAGCTGCTCCTCTGTCTGGAGATGATACTGTTCAGTGGATGCAGTGGATTCTCCATGACTGACAGGAGCCTAGCGCCCGTCACTCTGCCACAGATGTCAAACTGTCTAGCTTCATGCCTACAATAGAGCCTGCCTTCCTCACCAGTTTGTCCAGGCATGAGGTATCCTTCTTCTTTATGCTGTCTCCCCAGCACACCACCGCGTAGAACAGGGCACTCGCCACAACCGTCTGATAGAACATCTGCAGCATCTTATTGCAGATGTTGAAGGACACCAGTCTTCTAAGGAAGTATAGTCGGTTCTGTCCTCTCTTGCACACAGCATCAGTATTGGCAGTCCAGTCCAATTATATCATCCAGCTGCACTCCCAGGTATTTATATGTCTGCACCCTCTGCACACAGTCACCTCTGATAATCACGGGGTCCAGGAGGGGGCTGGGTCTCCTAAAATCCACCACCAGCTCCTTGGTTTTGCTGGTGTTTAGGTGTAAGTGGTTTGAGTCACACCATTTAACAAAGTCCTTGATTAGGTTCCTATACTCCTTCTCCTGCCCATTCCTGATGCAGCCCACGATAGCAGTGTTGTCGGCGAACTTTTGCACGTGGCAGGACTCTGAGTTGTATTGGAAGTCCAATGTATATAGGCTGAACAGGACCGGAGAAAGTACAGTCCCCTGTGGCGCTCCTGTGTTGCTGACCACAATGTCAGACCTGCAGTTCCCAAGACGCACATACTGAGGTCTGTCTGTAAGACAGTCCACGATCCATGCTACCAGGTATGAATCTACTCTCATCTCTGTCAGCTTGTCCCTAAGGAGCACAGGTTGGATGGTGTTGAAGGCACTAGAGAAGTCCAGAAACATAATTCTTACAGCACCACTGCCTCTGTCCAAGTGGGAGAGGGATCGGTGTAGCATATAGATGATGGAATCCTCCGCTCCCACCTTCTCCTGATATGCGAACTGCAGAGGGTCGAGGGCGTGGCAGACCTGTGGCCTCAGGTGGTGAAGCTGCAGCCGCTCCATGGTCTTCATCACATGTGACGTCAGAGCGACAGGCCGGAAGTTATTCAGCTCACTAGGACGTGATACCTTTGGGACTGGGGTGATGCAAGATATTTTCCAAAGTCTCGGGACTCTCCCCTGTTCCAGACTCAGGTTGAAGATGCGCTGTAGAGGACTCCCCAGCTCCAGCGCACAGGCCTTCAGCAGTCGTGGCGATACTCCATCTGGACCCACTGCTTTGCTAGCACGAAGTCTCCTCAGCTCTCTGCTCACATGGGCTGCTGTAATTGTGGTGGGGATGTCTCTCCTATGATGGTATCAGCAGAAGGATGGGTGGAGGGTGCAGTACTCCGAGGTGAGAGTGGGTTAGGGTGGTCAAACCTGTTAAAGAAGTTGTTCATTTGGTTTGCTCTTTCCACGTCTCTCTGAATGGTGGCACCCCGCTTCGAGCTGCAGCCATTGATGATCTTTATCCCATCCCACACTTCCTTCATGCTGTTATTCTGCAACTTCTGCTTCAGCTTTCTCCTGTACTGCTCCTTCGCCACCCTGAGCTGGACTCAGAGTTCCTTCTGCACGCGCTTGAGCTCATGATGATCACCGCCTTTAAAAGCCCTTTTCTTCTGGTTCAAAGGGCCCTTGATGTCACTTGTAGTCCATGGCTTGTTGTTAGCATAGCAGCGTACTGTTCTTACTGGAACTACAATGTCCATAAAGAAGTTGAAGTAGTCAGTAGTGCAGTCAACAACCTCCTCAATGTTCTCACTATATGATCCCTGCAGGATATCCCAGTCCGTACTTCCAAAGCAGTCTCTCAGAGCCTGCTGTGCCTCAGAGTACCACTTCCTGAATGAACGTGTGGTTGTACCTGTAAGTAGATTCTTCACTCTTGGTTTGTAATGAGGCTGAAGCAGAACCAGGTTATGATCTGCTTTCCCAAGCACAGGCAGCGGGGTGGTGCTGTATGCGTCTTTAACGTTTGCATACAGTAGGTCAATACTATTTCCCCGGGTGTTACAATCCAAATACTGGGAGAAGGCAGGTAATATTTTGTCCAGCGTCACATGGTTAAAGTCTCCAGCGATTAGCATAAGCGACTCAGGATGCTGTGCTTGTAATTTATCAACGGTGGAATGGATGATGTCACCCGCTTATCTCCACGTCTGCCCGAGGGGGGATGTAAACAATAACAACAATGACGTGTCCATATTCTCTGGGCAAGTAATAGGGACGCAGACTTACGGCTAACAGTTCGATGTCCCTGCAGCAAATGGAGATTTTGACGTTTACATGTCCAGAGTTTCACCACCATGTATTTACATAGAGAGCGAGTCCTCCTCGTTTCTGCTTTCCGCAGGTATTTGCGTTTCTGTCCGCTCTAACTGTGCTAAACCCGGGTAGCTCCACGTTAGCATCTGGGATGGCAGTTGTTAGCCACGTTTCACAAAAACACAACAAACTGCATTCTCTGTAGCTCCTGACATTTTTAACCAGCGCGGCCAGTTTGTTGATCTTATTTGGTAGCAAGTTCACATTTTCCAGGATCACAGAAGGCATCGAAGGTTTGTAGCGCCACTTTCTCGTTAGTCGCTTAGCTTTAAGCTTAGCTCCGTCTCTGCTACCACGATACTGCCTTCTTACCTCGTCAGGTAAATAGGGAACCATACCCACGCTGGCATTTGTTCTCAGCGCTTGAAGTTGACTACTTGAATAGACGAGACTCAGCGTGTAAAAATCCATGTCCAAGTAGTAAAAAGTAGTAAAATGTGTCCAGGGAACGAGTCCAAGTAAAAGAAAGTGATAAGAGTGATCAGTAAAATAGAGAAAAAGGTAGAAAAATAAAGTCGTACACGGAGCTGCTGGAAAGGCTGTCACTCGCAACAGCGCCTGAGTCATATATTACATCAAGTTATCATTCTCATTAGAATGAGTGATGCTGTATGGGAACCATTTTTGGTTCTCAATAGACATATTCACATGAAAGTTCTGGAAAGAACCTTTATTTACTTTGATCCATAACAGGCTCCATACAGTAAATAACCATGAACAGATGGTAACAGATTGTATAATACCAATGGCTAATGATTTTTAAAGGATTCTTGTTGCATACTTATGTAACACAGGCTTAGTCCAGGTTTTCTTAATCTCAAAAAAGTTGTGAGGGGGGCAACAAAGGGCTGGTACTAAAGTAAGTGGTACTAAAAAGAAACAGCTAGAGAAACATTTTGCAGATAATTAGGTTAATTGGCAACAGGTCAGTTACATGATTGGGTATACAAAGAGCATCTTAGACAGGCAGAGTCTCTCAGAAGAAGTAAAGATGGGCAGAAGTTCAACAATCTGCAAAACACTATGCTTACAAATTGTGGAACAATTTCAGAATAATGTTCCTCAATGTAAAATTGTGAAGACTTTGAATATCTCATCATCTACAGTATATAATATCATCAAAAAATTCAGAGAATCTGGAGAAATCTCTATGCACAAGGGACAAAGCTGAAAGTCAGTATTGGATGATTGTGATCTTTGGGCCCTCGTGTGGCACTGCATTCAAACCAGGCCTGATTCTGTCATTAATATCACTGCATGGGCTCAGGAACACTTCCAGAAATCATTGTCTATGAACACAGTTTGCCATGCCATCCACAAATTGCAAGTTAAAGCTCTATCATACAAAGAAGAAGTTATATGTAAACATGATCCAGAAATGCTGTGTCTTCTCTGTGCCAAAGCAAGCTCATTTAAAATGGACTGAGGCAAAGTGGAAAACTGTTCTGTGCTTTGACAAATTGAAATTTGAAATTCTTTTTTGGAAAACATGGACGCTGTGTCCTCTGGACTAAAAGAGGAGAAGAACCATCCAGTTTGTTATCAGTGCTCATCTTCGATGGCAAGGGAAGTCCTTACCTATTTCAGCAAGACAATGCTAAAACCACATACTGCATCTATCGCAACAGCATGGCTTCATAGTAGAAGAGTCTGGGTGCTGAACTGGCCTGCCTGCAGTCCAGACCTTTCATTGACTGATAAACATCTGGCGCATCATGAAATGAAACATATGACAAAGAAGACCCAGGACTGTTGAGCAGCTAGAATCCTATATAAGCCAAGAATGGAACAACATTCCTCTCCCAAAAGTCCAGCAACTGTTCTCCTCAGTTCCCAGACATTTATGGACTGTTGTTAAAAGGAGAAGGGATACTCCACAGTAGTAAACATGGCCCTGTCCAGACTTTTTTGAGATGTGTTGCTGCCATCAAATTTTAAATTACTTTACTCTTTTCTTAAAATTGTACATTTTCTCAGCTTAAACATTTGATATATTTTCTGTATTATATATTGTTAATAAAATATGGATGTGAAGATTTGTAAACCATTGCATTCTGTTCTTATTTAGATTTTACACAGTGTCCAAACTTTTTTGGAATTGGGGTTGTACAAAATGGTACTTATCAAAAGTTGTATTTTTTTCACTATAAATGTTTTATACTATATATCCAAAGAAAGTTAATAATAAATTCTTAACAGATATTATTAAATGCTTACATTTACTAAGACAAGGACATATCATCAATGCATTTAACAAGGGAATGTACAGTACAGAGGACACACTGAAGAAACTGTGTGTATTGAAAGGCCTGTGGACATCTGAGAATTCTCTACAAGGGGTTGGACATAGTTTTAGAGAATAGAATGACTGCTATTAAAGATTATTTTACTCTTAACAGGATACAGAAAAATTAGGAAAAACAGCTTAAACTGACCACTTTATGAAACACAGAAGAAACAAAAAACATTACCTAGAGCGAGACCCACAGTGACTGACAGAATGGCCTTGGAAGAATTTATTTTTGCATGTTAACACAAAGTCTGCATCTCTTCCATGTGACCGGCACAAATAAATCATACAATGTACTAAAACTGCACATATTTTATATAGCTTTATTAGGTTTGAAGTTATTAATCAAAATATTAATGAAATAGAAAAATAAATAACAAAACACAGCCAGCACTTTGTACATGCCCTTTTTATAACAGAACCAATTCATTCTAAAAGGTAAAATGTCAAGGTACGTTCACACAGAAAATAGTTAAGTGTGAACCATAACAACACTAAAGCTTACGCACTTCGTTCAGTAGAATAATATCAGAAGCGAACACACTAGTTGAAACCCTGTTGTTTTGTATTAATAACATAAAAACATAAGGACTATGACAAATGAGAGGAGACCATTCAGTCTATCGAGCCTATTTGTTTAGCTGTTAGCTAAGCAGTCCCAATATCTCATCCAGACTCTTCTTAAAGGTTGTCAAGGTTTCAGCTTCAACTATATGTCTCCTGATTTCAACAACTCTTTGAGTATAGAAGGGCTCCCTGGCTTCAGTTTTAACTGTACTTCACCTTAATTCCCATTGTTGTCCTTAAGTATGTGATTCACCCTTAAGCTGAAAGACTGTTGCTGGATATACTTTATCATGATTTGAGGATTTTAAATACCTGGATTAGGTCCCCACATAGTCTCCTCTGCTCGAGACTAAACAGGTTTAATTGTCTGAGTCTATCCTTCTGGGAATTTTGGGATGTACCTGGTTGCTCTCCTATGTACAGCTTCAACTGCTGCTACTGTATGTCTTTCTTGCACTGTGGTGACTAGAACGGCACACAATACTCCAGATGTGGTCTTAGAAGTCTCCTCCTCGAACCGCCACCTTATCGTGGTGGAGGGTTTTGCACATCCCAATGATCCTAGGAGCTCTGTTGTCCGGGGCTTTATGCCCCTGGTAGGGTCACCGAAGGCAATCTGGTCCTAGGTGAGGGATGAGACAAAGAGCGGTTCAGCCAAACCTCCTATGAAGAACAAAAACATTGGATGATATTTTCCCTTGCCTGGATGCGGGTCACCGGGGCCCCCTCTGGAGCCAGGCCTGGAAATGGGGCTCAATGGCAAGCGCCTGGTGGCCGGGCCTGCACCCATGGGACCCAGCCGGGCACAGCCCGAAGAGGCAACATGGGTCTCCCTTCCCATGGGCTCACCACCTGTAGGAGGGGCCAAGGACGTCAGATGCAGTGTGAGTTCTGTGGTGGCCGAAGCAGGGAACCTTGGTGGTCCAATCCTCGACTTCAGAAGGTGGCTCTTGGGACGTGGAATGTCACCTCTCTGAAGGGGAAGGAGCCTGAGCTAGTGCGTGAGGACGAGAGGTTCCGGCTAGATACAGTTGGGCTCACCTCAACACACAGCTTGGACTCTGGAACCAATCTCCTTGAGAGGGGCTGGACTCTCTACCACTCTGAAGTTGCCCCCGGTGAGAGGCGCTAAGCGGGTGTGGGCATACTTATTGCTCCCCCGACTTGGAGCATGTTCATTGGGGTTTACCCCGGTGCACGAGAGTGTAGCCTCCTTCCACCTTCGGGTGGGTGGACGGGTCCTAACTGTTGTTTGTGCATATGCGCCGAACAGCAGTTTGGAGTACCCACCCTTTTTGGAGTCCCTGGAGGGGGTGCTAGAGGGCATACCTTCTGGGGACTCCCTTGTACTGCTGGGAGACTTCAATGCTCATGTGGGCAATGACAGTGAGACCTGGAAGGGCGTGACTGGGAGGAATGTCCCCCCCGATCTGAACCCAAGTGGTGTTTTGTTACTGGATTTCTGTGCTCATCATGGATTGTCCATAACGAACACCATGTTCAAGCATAGGGGTGTTCATATGTGCACTTGGCACCAGGACACCCTGTGCCTCAGTTCGATGATCAACTTTGTGGTCATGTCGTCAGACTTGCAGCCACATGTCCTGGACACTCGGGTGAAGAGAGGGGTGGAGCTGTAAGCTGATCACCACCTGGTTGTGAGTTGGCTTCGATGGTGGGGGAGGATGTCGGTCAGGCCTGGTAGGCCCAAACGTGTTGTGAGGGTCTGCTGGGAATGTCTGGCAGAGTCCCCTGTCAGAAGCAGCTTCAACTCACACCTCCGGCAGAACTTTGACCACATCCTGAGGGAGGTGGGGGACATCAAGTCCGAATGGGCCATGTTCAGTGTCTCTATTGTTGAGGCGGCTGACCGGAGCTGTAGTCGGTGCCTGTTGTGGCGGTAATCCCCGAACCTGTTGGTGGACACCGGCGGTAAGGGATGCCGTCAAGCTGAAGAAGAAGTCCTACTGGACCCTTTTGTCCTGTGGGACCCTAGAGGCAACTGATAGGTACCGGCAGGCCAAGCGGAATGCGGCTTCAGTGGTTTCTGAGTCAAAAACTTGGTTGAGGGAGGAGTTTGGGGAGGCCATGGAGAACGACTTTCGGACGGCTTCGGGGAGATTCTGGTCCACCATCCGGCGTCTCAGGAGGGGGAAGCAGTGCAGTGTCAACACTGTATATGGTGGGTATGGTGCGCTCCTGACCTCGACTCAGGAGGGTCGGTGGGGGGAGTACTTCAAAGACCTCCTCAATCCCACTAACATGCTTTCCAATGAGGAAGCAGAGCCTGGGGACTTGGAGGTAGGACTGAGGTCACCGAGGTGGTCAAAAATCTCCTTGGTGGCAGGGCCCCGGGAGTGGATGAGATACGCCCGGAGTTCCTCAAGGCTCTGGATGTTGTAGGACTGTCTTGGTTGACACATCTCTGCAACATCGCATGGACATCGGGGACAGTGCCTCTGGATTGGCAGACTGGGGTGGTCGTCCCCCTCTTTAAGAAGGGGGACCGGAGGGTGTGTTCCAGCTACAGAGGGATCACACTCCCCAGCCTCCCTGGAAAAGTCTATTTTGGGGTTCTGGAGAGGAGGGTCCGTCGGATAGTCGAACCTCGGATTCAGGAGGAACACTGTGGTTTTCGTCCTGGTCGCAGAACAGTGGACCAGCTCTACACCCTTAGCAGGGTCTTGGAGGGTGCATGGGAGTTTGCCCGACCAGTCTACATGTGTTTTGTGGACTTGGAAAAGGCATTCGACTGTGTCCCTCGGGGAATCCTGTGGGGGGTGCTCTGGGAGTATGGGGTACCGGACCCCCTGATAGGGGCTGTTCGGTCCCTTTACAACTGGTGTCAGAGCTTGGTCCGCATTGCCGGCAGTAAGTCGAACCCATTTCCAGTGAGAGTTGGAGTCCGCCAGGGCTGCCCTTTGTCACCGATTCTGTTCATAACTTTTATGGACAGAATTTCTAGGCGCAGCCAGGGTGTTGAGGGGGTCAAGTTTGGTGGACTCAGGATTGGGTCATCGCTTTTTGCAGATGATGTTGTCCTGTTTGCTTCATCAGGCCGTGATCTTCAGCTCTCTCTGAATCGGTTCACAGCTGAGTGTGAAGCGGCTGGGATGGGAATCAACACCTCCAAATCTAAGACCATGGTCCTCAGCCGGAAAAGGGTGGAGTGCACTCTCAGGGTTTTGAGCGAGATCTTGTCCCAAGTGGGGGAGTTCAAGTATCTCGGGGTCTAGTTCACGAGTGAGGGAAGAATGGAGCATGAGATCGACAGGAGGATCGGTGCGGCTTCCGCAGTGATGCGGGCTCTGCATCGGTCTGTCGTGGTGAAAAAGATGCTGAGCCGCAAGGCGAAGCTCTTAATTTACCAGTTGATCTACGTTCCTACCCTCACCTATGGTCATGAGCTATGGGTAGTGACCGAAAGAATGAGATTGCAAATACAAGTGGCTGAAATGAGTTTCTTCCGCAGGGTGTCTGGGCTTTCCCTTAAAGATAGGGTGAGAAGCTCAGTCATCCAGGAGGGGCTTAGAGTAGAGCCGCTGCTCCTCCGCATCGAGAGGAGTCAGATGAGGTGGCTCGGACATACGATCAGGATGCCTCCTGGACGCCTCCTTGGCGAGGTGTACCGGGCATATCCAACCAGGAGGAGGCCCCGGGGAAGACCCAGGACACGCTGGAGGGACTATGTCTCCCGACTGGCCTGGGAACACCTTGGGATTCCCCCGGAAGAGCTAGAAGAAGTGGCCGGGGAGCGGGAAGTCCGGGCATCTCTGCTCAAGCTGCTGCCCCTGCGACCCGACCTCGGATAAGCGGAAGAGGATGGATGGATGGTCTTACAAGTGCATTATGTACTTTAAGCAAAATGTTCTTTGACTTAAATTCAATAGGTTTTATGATAAAGGCTAAACTTGTATTTACCTTTTTAACTGCATCTGTAGATTGCTTAGTTGATGAAAATATTGCATCAACATATACCCCTAAATCCTTTCGAGAAGTTGCTTCCTATATGACAATGTCACCCATCTTGTATTTGTAATTGATGTTCGTTTTGCCCAAAATGTAGCACTTTTCGACATTAAACTGCATTTCCCAGGTGCTCGCCCAGTTCTGAAGGTTATCCAGGTCATTTGAAATTATTTTTGCTGCCTCCTCAATGCCTGCCTTCCCTCCAATTTTAGCATTATTTGCGAATTTAACAAGTTTACTAACTATAATAGAATCATTGTCTTTACCATAAATCAGAAACAGGAATAGTCCAAGGACAGACCTCTGAGGGACCATTTGGAGCATTCTCCTCTTATCTGTGCTGTTTCTATCCAGCTGGTTAACCAACTACAGATCCAGTTTTATACGATACCTCTGATGACTGCAGCTTCTAGTTTCAGAATGAATCTTTGGTGTTGGATGACTGTATCAAATGGTTTCTGAAAATCTAGGTTATGTCATATGCTTTGTTTTTGTCAACGAATCAGATAACTAAGATTGAATTGTAGCAATGATACATACCACAAAAAGAGACATTTATTTCAAAATAACTTTTTCCAGCATTCATTTGACTTATTACCAGACATTTGACACTGTATTTCTGCAATGAGTTGGCCGTGTTGTAAGTCATTTGATGTTAATGCTGCATTCAAGCATATGGTCAGATGATCACCAGTTATAGAGTTTTGATGTTTTGTTTCAAAATGAATCTTTGGTGTTGGATGACTGTATCAAATTCTTTTTGAAAGTCTAGGTTATGTTGTATGCTTTGTTTTTGTCAACTATTCTGGTTGCTTCTTCAAAAAACCTAAAAGATTGGTTTGGCAGGACCTTACTCTCATAAACCCATGCTAGCTGCTATTTAGAATTATTAGTATTAACTTACTGGTATATATTTTATCATGTTAGTTTTGAATAATTATATGTTTTATTTTCCTATATTTTCTGTCATGTTTATAATTGTTTACTGTCCCTTTAAATATAACTATGTTCCATGTTCTTTGTGGGTGACATCACCTGGGCCCTTCCTGGGAATTGGAAGTCATTCATTTGTTAAGAGTTTTTTGTGTTGCTGTTTCTTGTTGGACCTCTGTTTTTTGGAGATTTTTGCTACTGTTTTAAGAATTCCGATTTTTCATTAATGTATTTGGACTTCTTTGCTTAGGATTGCCTTTTAGGCAAACCCTCTGTGTCTCATTTTGCTATTTGAAGCCTTTATTGTAGTTTTTTTAAATATATGAGTATTTGTATGCCCTTTAAATCAATTTGAGGGTTGAAGGTCATCTTCCTCTTGTAGGGCTTTTAGCATATTTTGGGACATTTAGACTTGTTTTTGCCAGCTCCCCATTATTGAGCCTACTGCAGTTGAAGTCAGCAAGTACTTTCAGGGGCCTGCTCCCCAGCCTGTTTTAGAAGGCCTCACCCATTTTGCTTTTATGAAAACTCCAACATCAAACAATCATGCCTCAAGTTATTTCCTGATTTTGTACCAAATAGACCTTTAAACTTAATAGCAAACCCTGATAAAATCATTTCAACTTTATGAAGCAGAATAATTTGTTGTGAGTTTTATTGCTTTATTGTACCAATCAAATCTGTCTGCTGTTTAGGGATAGGCAGGTATCATTACATTCTGTGTGCCATCTTTATTTAACAATTTGTGTGATAAAGTATTCTTTTCATTTGTGTTTTGCTGTTATTTTTGAATGGGTTTAGATGCCATGAAAGAGACCTTGACAATGTGAATAAGTTATTTAACATGAGATACAATCAATATTAACATTTTCCTACACTTTCTTAGGTAAAACATTATCTGCACAAGTCTTTGGACGATATCCTCAAGTGGTGTTTGCTCAATGCTACAGATCAGCTTCCCTTCAAAGCTGACAGTTCAAATTACTACATGTTGATTAGAGCAGGTGTACTGTTAGGTTACAGCATGTTGTAGCAGATAATGAAAGAATATGCTATCTTGGTGGAAAAGAGCAAAATCTATATACAGCATTGGCCAGATAAACACTGTAACAAAAGGCGCTATTTGGGCGCCTGACCCGACACAGATGTACACGGAGGCACATATAAAATCGATAAATTGATTTTATTTTTTCTTCAGCTGGAGGGCACGTCTTCCTCGTGTCCCCCAGCCACAACACAGTCCCAAGTGCACAAAGCACATCAACACAATACAATACTCTCCTTAGGCACCACCACGTCTCCTCCTAGTTTCATCCTCCTCCTCCCGACTCAGGCTCTTGTGTAGTGAACGTTGGCTTTTTTTCTCAGGCACCCGGAGTGCTCCAGCTGCTTGATTGGCGACACCTGGCTGCACTTCTGGGTGTGGTGAAACAACTGCTCAGAAGGGCCCAGCAGCTCCCACTGCAGCACCCCCGGTGGTGCCTATGGAACCCAACAGGGCTGCACCAAACTCCAACCCCCATGAAGCCCTGTGGGATTCGGAGGCACTGCTGCAACCCAGGGAGGCTGCCATCTAGTGAGGTATTGGGTCTCCCATCCTTGCTCCCCCAGAACATATGCTGCAGGGGCGTCCCGGCCGGGCATGGTCCCCGGCCGCCTGCCACAACACATATACAGGTCACTGAATGATCTGAAGTGGTAGAAATGTGGGTATATAATAAGGTTTATTCAGGAAGCCTCAAAGCCAGAGGCCCCATTGGCACAGATGTGATGCTGACCCTGTGCCAAAACTCCTTGTGAAGATGGAACTGCACTCGTTAAAAAACCCACTAAAGAACTGCATGTTTCTAATGTCTTCTTTTTGTCTATTTTTGTATGTATAAAAAATGATTATTCTGCAATGTATAAAAACTGTATTTAAAAGGAAGTGAAATATATCCTTTCATTTCTATCATACTCTTTTGTCTTAATATTTCTGCCATGGTTACTGAAAGGATATTTATGTATAAAATGTATTTATTTCAAAATATCCTTTTCCAGCATACTGTCACAAAAAAAGCAGACACAAGAGTCATTAAAAGTTTGGGGTAGCCACCCATATAATATTTCCTGGCTGCAAATGTTACATTGCTAGCACTGATGTGCTCAGAACAGTGCTAGTCCAAAACAGAACTGACTATGTTAATCAGATATGGCAGCTTTAAAGGCCAGAAAAGGAAGTGAAGTCATTGAGGGCGGAAGGGTCCTCTTCCATAGGTTCAGACCCAGACGTGGCGTCAGGAAGTTTCTTCAGTCATTGGTTCTTCAACGGAAGTGACATCACTAGGGCCAGGTGAAATTTCCCATGAACGGTCTGCAGGAAAGCAAGAAAAAAGGTCAGTGCACACCACCACCACCTGGTCTGGTGTTGAATTACTCTCATTTAGAACCTTTAGCTGCCTCCCATGCGCATGTGTGTGACATTACATTTGACTTATTACCAGACACTTGACAATGCATTTCTACAATGTGTTGGTCATGTTGTAAGTCATTTGTAGTTACTGCTGCATTCAAGCATATGATCAGATGATCATCAGTTATAGGGTTTTGATGTTTTGTTTTTATTGTATATACTGCAGAAAAAATTCAATTCACATAAATAGTTCAATCTGAACAAATCATTGAATAAAATGCCACTTTTTTGGCTATAATTCTTCACACTACTATTTCTAGAACTCAAGGCTGTTGCTATCAGTAGATTTTTCTTTCAGGAATATGTTGCAGCACATCTTCACTATCTCTTTTTTAACTTTACTCAAATCTCCTTCAACTAATTCTGCAATCTTTGAAGTGAGTTCATTTACTTGTTCAGTTTTTAGTTCCTTGAATAGAAATACCATGAAAGTAACAACATCCTCCAAATTTAGGAACCTTTCGTAAAATATGACACATGTATTTTCAAATTGTTTACATTTAGAAATACACATTCAGTAATAACAGCATTTATTTATATAGCACATTTTCATGCAAATAATGTAGCTCAAAGTGCTTAATGTAAAGAAGTAATGGAAAGAAGTGGAAAAAAAGATACTAACTAGATCCAACAGTAATATTAATTAAAACAAGTAAGATATGATATTAAATCTTATATTGTATGGTAATAAGAATAATGTTGATTATTGAGTATTTCAGCTCACAACACAGCTTTCCAATTCCTACTCATCTAAGGTTTGCAAAATGTTTTCCAGTAAAATTTGAAAGAATAAAAAAATGTACCACTATCCACCACACTAATATGGTACTTAGTTTGAAGAAACACATTCTAACATTTGTGTAAAAGCTTCTCATAACTATTTTCCATCTGTGCCCCATAATAATAAATAATAACAATAATTCTTTACATTTATATAGATCTTTTCTCACTACCAAAGCACTTTAACCACCACCAATGTGTAGCATCCACCTTGATGATGCAACGGAAGCCATTTTTGCACCAGTATGCTCACCACACATGAGCTGTTCAGAAGGCGTTTCTCCATCACAAGGCGTCTGACTTGTCCCGACAGCACTACATGGACATTCTGCAGCCTGCTGAGTGCAGTCACCAACTTTATGTTGTGTGCAACAAGCATGGACAGCACAAAGAAACATTTTTTATTTGCGGCACATGTGCTTCTAAGCCTACACACAGCGAGCTGCTTCAAGGACTGTCATTCAAATGGAGACTTTTAGTTACATTGCTAGTGAAAATAAAGTAGTTAATGGTTTGTTCATTTCAGACTAGGTTATTTGCTTTCTAATACACTTTTTTTAAAACTTTTTATGAGTTTTAATAAGAGTTCATCATTTATCTTATATGCATAGACCTATACTGTAGTGTTCTGGTAATAACTTTTCCAGCAGCCAATGTGTTAAGAATGACCTCCTTGAACTTGTACTCAACTGATTGTCACTGAGCCACCCTATAAGCGTATAAGATTCCAGATTTTAGGTGCATAGCAGCAAAAGGCCGCCTCACCATTTCTTTTAAGCTTGGCTCTTGCAATTATAAGCAGACCTCTATCCAAAGATCTAAGGTTATGACATGGAGTGTAGGTGGACAGGCATTTCAAAATACATGAAGCGGCAAGTTTTCTAAAGCTTTATAAGCCATTAATAGTATTTTAAGGTCAGTTGTAAATGACACGGGTAACCAATTTAACAACGCTAAAACTGGTGAGATGTGCTCAGATTTTCTTTTCCTAGTTAAGATTGTGGCTACTGCATTCTGCACTAATTTCAAAAGATCGATGTCTTTCTTAGGTAGTCCTGTTAGGAGTGCATTACAGTAATCCAATCCACTAAAAACAAAAGTTCAAGTTAATTTTTCAGCATCTTGTAAAGTTATAAGAGATCTAACTTTTCCTCAACTGAAACAATGCTGTCTTTGTAATCTCTTTAATATACGATTTAAAGTTTAGGTCAGAGTTAATGATTACCCCTATATTCTTTACCTCCACCTTGATTTTTAAACCAAAGGGATCAAGTTTATTTCTAAAATCCTTACTGTATCTATGTTTGTCAATCACTAAAATTTTTGTTTTCTCCTTATTTAGTTTGAGAAAGCTACTACTGATCCATTCGGAAATACTGCTAAGACATTGAATTAGAGAGACAAGAGCTTCAGGATCATCAGATGCTATCAGTAAATAAAGCTGTGTCATCTGCATAGCTGTAGTAGCTCACCTTGTGTTTTGAGATAATCTGACCTAATGGAAGCATGTAGATTGAAAAAGTGGTGGACCCAGAATAGATTCTTGTGCTACACCATATACAATATCATGGGTCTTCGAAGTACAACAACTAACAAAGTATTTTCTACTTGTTAAACACAATTGAACCCCATTTAAGACAACAAGATATTCGAAAGACATGAAGGTACAAAAACCGGCATTTTTACAGTTTCTTTTACAGATAGGATGCAGACAGTCTAGACAGATAAAGAGTGGATGACTGTTTACTTGCTGTTTAGAATTCTAATTTATATTGGCACAGATAAATAGATTTACAATACTAAGTCTTTAAAGATTATACTTGATTTTGTTTGATTTGCTGTTCAAGAGCAGGATTCTTCATGCTTTGGAGTACAATCTTTCTCTTTGCTGCATGATCTTTCTCAAAACTGTGGTGCTGCTTTCTCAGCTTGCTTTTTGGTGTTAGGCATTTTACTGTGTCATCTGCATCGTTAAAGGAAAGAGCATTACACTTTCTGGCACAAGAGTTTAGATGATGAAATTCCCTTCTTAGAATGATGGCTGCTTCTTAGTCTTCAGACTGGCTGAATGTTTAGCATGGCAAACTGGATCTCAGCTCTCAGTCTCACAAAGAGAAGAGTTTGTTGGTATTGGGTTCTCCAAGGAAGAGCGTATCATAGCTTTTTAGGTTTCAGGGGCTAGTTTTTAGAAGGTCATTTTGGATATCTCCCCATTCCCTGAGAGAATCCCTAGTGAGTACATTGAGTGTCCAGAAAATGTCCCAGAGAGTTTCTTCCTTCTACTTCCTTTCAGAGATAGGATGCATGTGATTTTAAAGGAAGGTTGAGCCTTCTGATTGCATTAAAATCACATCCAGTTACAAAATCGGTGCCTTCTAATAGGTGAGTTCTTCTCTCCATCTTAGTTGTCATCCTTTGAATTATAGGTCTTTGTTCTTGCTTGAGTCCCTTTTGTACCCTCTGGCTCAAGAGGTCTGTAGAGGGGCCTATGAAGAAATGTCAGGTCACCTCTGTTATCTTACACCTTTGTTATCAGATGAAGTCCAGGCAGATCTTGGTACAAGCTGGAGTTCAGTCACTTAGTTTGGAATACAAGTGGCATGCCACTAAAGCATTTTGTCCTACTAGCTCTACTTTGTTCTCTTATTTATTTAAACAAAATCTTAATTCTATTCATGAAGTTTGAGCATGGTTCTGTTTTTGGAAGTATCAGCTTCTGATTTAATTGAACTTAACAGAACATGACATAGTAACCCCATCATTTAAAGGATCTGCACATACATTTTACAGTTTTTTGTATTAAAACTGGTGGTGTCAATTACTCTGTTACAGAGACAATTTGTAAAAAAACAGCTTTGCATATTTGTTATCCATTTTCACTACATGAATCCATTTTAATTGGAATCATATGTGAAATAATAGGTTGTGCTTAGTTTGTTTCATGTGGGAATCAAATGCATGTGTAATTAATGGAGGGAACGCATTTATTCAAAACATCCTGAGAATCAGAAAATAACTTGTACTACAATAAAAGCAACCATGATTGCATAAAATTAAAATATATGGCAAATTTTATTATGCTTATAAGTGCAACATTACCCCATTTAAATTATATTGAATCCCTTTTTAAATTACATACGCTGTCACTTTTTTTTATAAATATGGGGAGTAAACAAACAAAATTACATGGTGCTGAAGAAACAAAAGGAAATTCAGCATACTGTCAAAATGAGTTAATTACTTACTCTTTGCTATATATGTGTTCAAAAATGCAGTACATAAAATACTTTCCTTAACACAAAGCATTGTGCAAAAGTCCTGATATGAAAATAATTTTCTTGGGTGGTCTAATACATTTGCTCAGTGTGGTGTATTGTATAACTAAATATAAATGACTCAACAAGGTAATGAACAAAATAATAATACATTTTTATACAGCACCTTTCCTATGCTCAAAGTACTTAAATAAACGTTACACAGTTGTCTTTCACTACTGACCTGAGTCCTACTCTTGGGCAAAGTCCAGGAGCAGAACACAGGCACATCTATGACAGTTCAGTAGAGCTTTTCTAACCAGGTAGTCCTAAAGGAGCCAACTATGTGACAACCACTCCGTTATTCACAAGATGTGGGAGAGATTACACACTAGATACATATTATGTCATCTACTAAAGCATTCTGACTGGCATACTTTAGTGCAGAGTGCAGTTCTGATAATAATTGTTTCTTTATTAATGATACTGATATCTGAGTATATAGTTCTATTGCCCCAATAATCTGTAAATGAACCTTTAGAAATATCTCTATAAATTTCAGAATTTCATAAAATGAATCAAAACAGTTTTTATGTTCTTGGGTCAAAGGTGATACCTATAATATGATATCTGTGTTGAATGGGTAAAGGAGCATAGCAATTCCAAAAACAGTTGGGGGACAAACCAAACCACGCTGTTTAATGCTAAACACCAAAAAACAGAAGAAAATTAGGCAGGGACCTCTGTTGTTATAAGTTGTATCCAGAGGGGGTGCACACTCCCTGGTAGTATTTTTTTATAGATATAATTATGGGAATTAGAGTTGGGTGCAGCCCTGCTAGGTCCCGCAGGCACCAACAGGGGGTGCTGCAGCTGAGACTCCTGAGCACGAATGGGCAGTATATTCGCCCCACCCGGAAGTGCAGCCGGAACTCAGCAGTCAACCACCTGGGGCACTTCTGGGTGGACTATAAAAGGAGCCAGCAACCACCACTCAATGGCCAGAGTCTGGAGGAGGAGGATGAAGCTTAGAGGAGGAGTGGTGGATCCAAAAAAGAGTGTGCTTGTGTGTTACTTGTGTGACTGTGTTGTGCCTGTGGGGATCACAGGGAAGACTTGCCCCACAGCTGAAAAAAAATAAAAATTCTTGGCTTTTATAAGTGCCTCCGGTGTGAGTCTGTGTCCGGTCAGGTGCCTATATAGCGCCTTTTACAATATATTGTGGCTGCTGGCCAGCAGCTCAACCCTGCCGGGATGCCCCTGAGATGGAAGGATGGGGGAAGGCAGCTTTTCCAGGACACTGCCTCCCCCAAAATGCTAGATGGCAGCTCCCCTGGAGTGTAGCAGTACTCTGGATTCCCGCAGGGCATCCTGGGACTTGGAAGTCCAGTTTCTCAGCCCTGTTGGGTGCCATGGGTGCCAGCAGTGGGAGCTGTGAAAGGACCTGGGGAGCCATGCTTCCCATGCAGCCCGGAAGTACTAGGAAGTCATGAGGATGGAAGCCCCAAAGTACTTACGGGCTAATTAAAGAAATGGAATTCTCCATCTGACCTGGAAGTGATGGCAATTCACATGGGAGCAAGAACAGTTGTGGAGATTCTTGGTTCTTGCTAAGAACCAGGTTCTTGTTTAAGTTTTAATTGCTTTATTTGGATATACTGTAGCAAATGAATAATTATATTTTTTTTTCTCAAATGTCTTCATGGAAAGAGACTAAAAATCAATAACATCTTTGAATTTTGCAGAAGCAATATTATTGAACGTGACAGCACTGAGATATTGTCCAGCTTATATATTCCACCATCAACAAACACCAAGTGTTCTGATCTCTATCCAAAACATTTATGACACTTAGCAAAAACTTTAAAGTAAACAGATGCTAGCAGAAATAGTCACTATACTTTCACAAAAAGGTACCATATGTTCAGGAATACTGTCTTCTCTAAAAGTAGCCTGCTTCAGCCGCCACTAATGGGTAATGCCCAGGGGCCTCATGCATAATGCCATGTGTAGAATTCACACTAAATCATGGCGTACGGACAAAAGTGGAAATGTTCGTACACACAAAAAACTCCAGATGCATAAATCTGTGCGAACGGCAACTTTCACATTCTTCTGCTCCATTAATCTTGGTCAGCGTGAAAAGTAACGCACGTGCACGCGCCTGCTGCCACTCCCAAACTCCTCCCAGAATTATGCTTCTTTGAATATGCAAATCAATATAAATACCACTTAAGCTCAGCGTTATGTGAAAAGACAATGGCAAAAGCACAGGGAAAATAGAAGATTTTCAGTGAATACCAAGTGGAGGAAAGGAAAAACTTACTCTTTTTTGGTTTAAACAGTGGTATAAACAACAAAAGGAAGTTGATCAGTGACATAGAGTGTCGGAGTAACTAAAAATTTCAAGTTGACAAAGTCGCACAGTGCCCGAAATAAAAAGAAGTTGTCAGATATCAAAGTCGCCGTGAAAAGACGAGTCGTAGCCCATGACTTATTAGGGTACAGAGAAAAGAAAAAAAATTGGCACACAGTGGGGAAAAAGGCATGGAGCTTTAATCTTGAAATTTCCACTTTAATCATGTAGTTTATTTTGTCATTAAAGTAGAACATCATAAACTTCATCTTAAAATCTTTAATTTACTAGTTTCTCAAATACCATCGTAACTAAAGTAGCACGTTAAATGCTTTGTATTGTATTTGTTCTTCTATGTGCTCTATGTGTGTGAATCACTACATGATTCTTAAACGGGCTTTCCCTTCCTCCGACAAGACACAGAATCCATTACAATAGTGATATTAGGGCTCTCTGAATAATTTAAATACTGAGATGTATAGTTGTTATCATTTTCATGATGACAGGAATTAAAGCATGTTATTAAACATGGGAACACGGTGGCGCAGTGATATGAGTAATGAGCTGGCGCCTCGTCCAGAGATTGTTCCTGCATCCCGCAAGATGCTTGCTGTGCCGTGTGTGACCTTCGATGAAATAATTTATTGCAGCAGTACTGTCTCTTTCAAATGTACTAACCTCCAATTCTTGTCCTACCTTTTCTTTCTCCAAGTAACCAATCGCCACACAATCAGCTCTGTAATAGATGTTAAGCCATCTTTAGGCTTAGAACGCAGATTCTTCAAAACTTTTAAGGAACATTGAAATATCTTCATAGTACAT
The DNA here is from genome assembly GCA_026402145.1 of Polypterus bichir lapradei. Lineage (NCBI taxonomy): Eukaryota > Metazoa > Chordata > Cladistia > Polypteriformes > Polypteridae > Polypterus > Polypterus bichir. Next base: position 64,219,786 of record JANRMT010062790.1, on the reverse strand, counting down.
GTTTAATTATTCTGTCCATCCATCCTTCCAGAGTAGTGCGAGGCAGGAATAATCCCTGAACTAGCTAGCACTATTAACAAAATAGATTATTTAAATAATGTTAACATTTTATCTGTATAATGTAATAAAACATATTTTGCTGCATTTCATCTTAAAAATCATATTGTCATCATATGTAAATATGCGCTTTATAAAGTGGCTCAGTTTGTGCAATATTATAACTGTATCGCAAGTTTATAGTGAGGTAATTGTACTTATAAGTACAAACAGTTCTACCAGGAGTACTTGATGGACTGATTGATTGTGTTTATAGTTCTTGGGATGAAACTGTTTTTGAACTGCGAGGTCTGTACAGGAAAGGCTCTGAAGCGTTTGCTGTATGAGAGTAGTTCAAATAAGCAGCATGGCTGAGGCCGTGTGTGCTTGATGCTGTATATAATTTTCTTTACGATCAGCTGCTGTAGAGCTGTGATTCCACACTCAGAGACAGTGATATAAATACTCAGAGAGGTGCAATGAGAGTAATATGGAAAAAAATGAACTGCTGTGGCAACCCCCAACAGGAGCAGCTGAAAGAAGAAGAAGAAGGTGCAGTGACAGTAACAATGATAAAGCAGCTATGGTATTTGGAATAATTTGGCTATTCCGTGGACCATTATATTATTACAGGTTAATTACAATCAGATGCCTTAAACTAATATACAATATGTGGTTAATTTCAGTATATATGATAAAGCCACGTCAGGGATGTGGATCTAAAAAAAAAAGGGAAACCACAATGGAACAAAAGCACTGCTTTGATGCTGGGTGTCGCCAGTTTGCAAAACTGAGCAGAGAACTTGCATACGTCAAGCATTTAGCTGGCGTGAAAATGTGCGTGGCTTTACGCCAAGTTTAGCTTTTATACATCGCGATTTGAGCATGGAAATGGGAGTATGCAACATTTTTGTGTATACGCACTGTTTATACATGAAGCCCCAGTTGTTGGCTTTCATTATTTTTGCCTGTAGCAAACTGTAAATGACCCAAACATGGGAACCAAAAAGTGTTGAGAATAATGATTTCTAATTAAAATATTCTTAAAAGTGAACAAGGACTGGTAAAGTTTCTAAATACAGCGGTTCATTTTCTTCTGTGTTTCTCAGGAATAAGTTACTAATAAGTTGCTAAAGCTTGGTAAAAGAAATTCATTCCATCAAAAAATTTAGCTCACACACTTAATCAGTGTCCGTGCATGGAATTCATTCAGTCATGGCTTCGCCATTCATGAATGAGCAACCAATTGATATAGGTGCTCAAATTATAAGAACACAATTTCATATAGAGAAGGTTTTGCGTGATCAGCAAGATCCTTTATTGCTCCCGGAGGAAATTCTTTTCAAAAGACACCGCTTTATTAGCACCTTATATTCGAAGTCAAACTAGGTGAAGTCAGTTCTCACAACCACAAAGACAGTATGCATTGCTTTGAGGTTTTTTGCAAGCGGCACTTTTTTTATATACTGCAGGCAATGCGGAAAATCTATCTAAAAGTGCAGTTTGCCAGGCAATTCGTAAAGTCTGTTTGGCTCTGAAATATTTCCTTTGGGTTTTCATTGTGTTTCCTGGACACCTGCGTGTGCAGACAATAAAAGAGGTATTTCATGCCATTGCAGGTAGGTAATACACAAGCAAAAACATCCACAGTTCTATAAAGAATCTCACAATCAGCCTAACATTCTCATTACCCAAGATTTCCAAATGTAATTGGGGCACATGGGACTGATCAGAGTGGAGTCTGAGCAAACATTATTTGGAAAATGTACCTCTTCTCCTGATGAATAATCAGACACAGTGTCTTCATGAAATATTTGACCTTCGTCAATATCTGGTCAGACACAAGTTCTAGGGATATGACATTGCCTGCAACTGACCCAACAAAAAAAAAAAAAAAAAAAGAGGGCTATATGGAACATACCTATGGCACACATCGAGGACAAATATATGCAATGACTTGCAATCTTTTACCTGAAATGAAGTGGCCACTGCATCCTGCCACTGGTTCTGAGGAGGAGCTTCCCCCTTGAATGCCCTCAGAAACAGGGCGATGGGCATTTTGCTGGAGAGCAAACTCTTCTGCAGGGGTTAGGTCTGAACCTTGTGGACCTCCACCTGTTTTTTGCTTGTCTGCCTTCTTATTAGCTTTAAAATTAATGTTTTTTATATTATATATGATTCTTTATGTCAACACTTCTTTAAATAGTTATATACCAATATTTACCAGTTTGAAGTATATTCTTGTACTTCACTTTAACCTGTTCCCATGTTCCCCTTGTTCTCACTTTTGATCTGGAATTATGACATATTAAATAATAATTTATCTAACACATAGGAAATGAAACACTGCATTCAGCAAGTACAATGCACACTACTTAGCGTTTAATTTGTCAGCCACTTATTGCCAGCCGTCTTTTCTGGTTTGGGCTGCTTTTGCAGTGTTACCCCTTGTGCATATTAAATCTTGAAATTCTTCATATCCTTCAAATAAAAGGTCCTGCTCCGCTTGTGTGAAGGAAAGAAAAAAAAAAATGCGCCCGTTCTTTCGTCATTTTGTTGCAGCCTATCAAAGACTTGCTGATCATGTTTTCTAGACTCAATATATATGGGCTTTTCAATCAGCGCGGGCTCGCACATTCATTTCGAATGATTAGATCCAGCTAGACTAATCTACTACACAGCTGCATTTGAAAAACCGACTTATCCCGGATGAGTTTCACCGGCATTAACTCATCCAAGATGAGGCATCTGATCTCGGATGATTTAAGCGACATACGGAAAATACCACCCCTGAAGAAGGGGACTGAGTTGCCTCGAAAGCTTGCATATTGTAATCTTTTTAGTTAGCCAATAAAAGGTGTAATTTGCTTGACTTTTCACTCGTTAGTTAATGAAAGAGTTTGTCATCAAAACAGGTTTATTACATATTTTTGTTATAGTGAGTCATATTAAAAAAAAACAGCAGTAATAGAATGTAATTACATGTTCTAGTAGTGTACATAAAATATGTTTTTTAATACCATTTTACAATATCGTGGCTGAAATAGCTTTCACAGACAGCAGATTCCATCTCAAGTGATGAAAACACTCGTGTGTTATTGTTAGTTGATGGATGTGAAGGGCCTGTGGCCAACTGTAGTTCAAATTCGTTGAACATTAACTTGTTCAAAGAAGTACCACATGGAGATTGGTGCTGAAGTCTCAAGCTAAAATTGCTGGTTGCAAATTAAAATGATAGATAGCAGATCATTATGGTCATGTGCAAATAAACTGTAGTGTCAGAGATGGTGGTTGTAATCTGTGAGGTTGTTTTTAGTGAAATGGAAATACTGAGCACATATTCAGTCATTGTAGCATAAAGTGTCACCAAGTCATCTTTTACACATTTCTACATATGTTAAGGTGCTTTTACTTTTTACCTTTATGCTTCTGTTTCAAGGAGCTGAAGTGAGCTGCTGAGTTTCATGCAAGATACCACACAACAAAATGGTGGGAGGGAGGCAGAAGCCACACTGTTAGCATATGAGAAGACCTACACCTTCATTCTGGTACAGTAGGGGATGGTACTTGCAAAGTGATGAATAAACAAACATTTTTAGTGCACTGGATAAATAAATGCACAATTAATGCTGTACCTCCCATATACAGTTACATCCATATCCATCTCCTCCTACATCTGTCCCCATCCCATCCAGTGTGCTACAGTGAAGTGTACTTGCTTCAGCACACATGACTGTAGGTATTTTCCAGTTTCACCATCAGGAGAGACTGTCAAATGAGTAAAGGAAAAAAAAATACACAAGTGGAAGTAACTGCTTTCAAGGTAAAATTAATACAATAAACTTATTCATAGATGAAGCTGAATGTTTCTTTGTTTTTCTGTGTTTGCAGATTCACCAATGTTTCTAAATGGAAGATTCTGAAATTTCAAAAATGTGCTCATCATACTGTATCCAGGATATAACATTGTAGATTTAACTGCCATGATAAATTTCCTTGCACAATAAGCATGCCTAGTTTTGAACAAAATTGGTCTTCTGTGTGTCAAGTTGTTTCATGCAGATAGATAGATAGATAGATAGACAGATAGATAGATAGATAGATAGATAGATAGATATGGCTATCACAGTAGGTACTCTTTGCATTATATGCAAACGTATCTAAAAATGGTATTATGCTGTATTCAAGAGGAGGAGGAAAAATAACAGAATGGTTTTGACCCTATAGACTGGGATGTATTTAAGAGACTATATGTAACAGTTGTAAAAAATATGTATGTTTTTGGAGCTTAACCAGTCCTGGTGCATGCCAGTTATTTTGTTGATCCCCTGCTTTGTGCCCGTTACACATTGTTTAATGCAATCTACTAGTTGAATGATGCAGCTGTGAGGTTGTTTTTAGTGAAATGGAAAACGTTTGTCATTGTGAGGCCCTCTCAGTATTCACACAGCATAATGTGCGATCATAATTGTTAATATGTTTTTGACCACATGCAGTAGCTGTTTTGAAATATTTAACCATTTTTTTTATTGATTTTGATTATATTTTAACAAGTATTCAATAAACCTCTCTGCATTTTTTTTTTATTAAATAGGTAAAGTATGTGGCAGGGCAGATGGTTATGGCTTATAAACTAAAGTCAGATTCAGTTGTATCCAAGAGTTCAGTCCATCCATTCATTATCCAACCTGCTATATCCTAACTACAGGGTCACGGGGGTCTGCTGGAGCCAATCCCAGCCAACACAGGGCACAAGGCAGGAAACAAACCCCACGCAGGGTGTCAGCCCACTGCAGGGCGCACACACACAAATACTCACACACCTAGCACACACTAGGGGCAATTTAGAATCGCCAATGCACCTAACCTGCATGTCTTTGGACTGTGGGAGGAAACCGGAGTACCCAGAGGAAACCCATACAGACACGGGGAGAACATGCAAACTCCATGCAGGGAGGACCCAGGAAGCAAACCCGGGTTTCCTAACTGCGAGGCAGCAGCGCTACCCACTGCACCACTGTGCCGCCCCCAAGAGTTCAGTGCTAAATAAATTAAATACTTTCAACATTCACTTGAATCACAAACAAGAAAGTGTCTCTGATGCAAATTCTTTTTTTAATTGTTTCAGCGGTTTAGTGCTTAATGTTGTGTTTTTACAACCTCATGTTTCCAACAGCCTTAGTTTAAATTCCATGCCAAGAGATTGGAGTTTGCTTGTTCTGCATGTGTCTACAATGTGTTGTCCTCCAGAGACCCTGGTTTACTTTCCACATCCCAAAAAATGTGCAAGTTTGATTAATTGGTGTGAGTGTGGCGTCATGCACAAGTGGGTCCTGTGATAGACTGGCCCTGAGTCCAGTGCTGCTGCTTGCCTTAAGTTCAGGGTTTCTGGACTTGCAACCTGCATCTCTGAAATGGATTAAACAGTGATGCAAATGTTATGATTTTTGCATTTGCCATCAGGACTGATGATCTCTGTGTATTTCACGCCATTTTTCTGTGTTTATATTCCTATTTTTCAATTTTTTTCCTATTCACCTTTATCTTTGTGTAATCCCTGTCTGACTTTTCTGACTTTATTCCTAAACTTGATACCACAGATTTTACTGTCTGATATGCTTTTTTTAGTTTTTATATTTATTTCTTCATTGTTCTTAATGAATTTAATGTTGATGGCAGTCATGAAGTGCATTGTTGATAGTGTGCTGCTATATCATGGCCAATATAACAATGTAGATGTACAGTACATGCATACCAACATGTAATTTCATAGATGCCATTTTAGATTAAATTAGATAAGAGAAACATTAATTATATGGGGAAATTCAAATGCATACAACAGCAGAGACATAAAAAACAAGAATACAGACACACAGGACAAATAATACATCCAATCAAGAAATAAATAAAAATAAACCTTATGAGCACATTGGGTGGAAGTATTGCCTGATAGCAGTGGGCAGAAAAGACCCCCAGAGGTACTTCTTAGCACACAGTTTTGGAATGAGCCTGTGGGTAAAAGTGCTAAAAGAGAGTGTCTCCTATAGGGGATGGAGGGGATTTTTCATGATAACATCAAATTTGGCCCTCATCTTTTTTCCACAAAGTATTACTGTATATACCTGTACTTTAAAAACAGGAGCTTTAACCACTTGTTATTATGTGGCTGTTAATCACTTATTGCTGTGTAACACAAACAAAACACACAAAGAAAGTTGATGTTAAAGTCTTGATAGCAGTTATCGCTAGAAGCACCGTAAATGACACCAATGGACATTGTGTTTTCAGATTTTTATTTTATCGGTGTGTGCATCATGCTCCTGTCCTTCCTTGACTTTTTTTTTTAATTCCAGTCATAAAACATGATTAATTATGTTTTTCTTTGTTTTTATGTGATTCCCCCCCCACCACCCCCCCCTTACCATGGTATGCAATGACATTGAACACTGGTATCTAGGTGTTAACCACTCTGTGTCTTTCTGTCTCTTCTCAAGCTTACACTTGACTGCATTTGCATATATTATTTTTAAAAATTCTCTTCTACTGCTGCTATGTTATTCATCATGAATAATGGAGATTTTCCATCTTATATATTTTTGAGGATTTTTTAATTAATTCTAAAATTTGTTTTGTGATTGTTATTAAGTAATGTTTAGTGTTTATTACGTATTTTGTATTTTTTCCTCAATACCATCTTGTTTGACGATTGCCACTTGGTTGCAGAGGGCAATATCAGGAGTTATGAACAAGGTAACTTCTGGGGTCACGGGGTATAAAAGTTGATCCTTGAAGTCACAGGTCCAAGTTTTGTGAATTTTTCAACAGATTAAAATAAAGTTTGTTTGGAATTTTACTAAGCTCCTAGTACTCAATTTTTTTTGTGACCTTTCTGGCAATATTGTTATTTTGCAGTTAGGATTTGTCGCCAGGTATTTTTGATTTACCTGTTTTTGACCTCAGCTTTGTTATTTTGACTCTCGGCCCTTTAATTACCTGGTGTCACCAAATTATATGCACTTTAGAACATGTCATCTACCTGAAGGTAAGTGTGTTCAGGCCTGGGAAGTACTTGGATGGGAAACCAACCAGGAAAAGCTTGGGATGCTGCTGGAAGAGGTGTTGGTGAGAACAGCAGAAGGCACTTACCCTGTGGTCTGAATGTGGATCCAATACCCCAGTGCTGTGATGGGAACACTTTGCTGTAAAAATGGTGGCATTCTTTGGATGAGACGTAAAATCAAGGTTCTGACTCTCTGTGGTCATAAAAGATCCCTGGGCATCTGTGTATTCTGATTCCCTGGCTAAATTGCCTTCCAAAGCCAAGTCATTCTGGTCCCCTAATCATCCCCTATCTCTAATTGGCTAACTATATCTCACCCCTTCACCACCCTACAGCTAATATGTGGTGAGCATAGTTTCACAAAATGGCTGCCATTGCATCATCCAGGTGGATGTTGCACATTGGTGGTGGATGAAGTGGCGCCCTACTCACTACAGAAAGTGCTTTGAGAAGCCAGATAATTACTATATAAACATAAAAAAGTATGATCAATATTAAGAATTATTTTTGAACATGACTGCACAAGTGTAGGTTGCTCTTTCTTCAGCATAAAGCTAGAAGATAACCACTGAAAAATTGCTTATAATCACTTACTTCGTTTCACTAATAATAGACAATGGACATTAATAGGGAAATTGGCTTTCCAGTTGTTTCAGTTAGATAAAAAATGACTATAAACTCACTTGAAATGGTGTCCCAGTACTGTTCACACAACTTGTTGAGTTTTTAATTGGCAATGGGAAATAAATAATGTGCAGTAAAGAAAATGAGACATGAGCTGCTACCAACTGTGAAAGGCAAAACAAGATATGGTCAACACGGCGAACCAATAAAGTTCAGAGGTAGTGCGAAGTGAGATGATGCATATGCAACAAAGAAAAACTAAATGAAGTTTCACTCTTTTATGTGCAGAAGCTGCTTCACAGACTACAAATATATTTGTGAACTGCTGATGTAAACAGTTTTATAATCCGTTCATCATGCACCTTGCAATTTACATGCAATATTCTGTAAAATGTGTAAGTATGGCTGTTTTTTTACAAACTATTTATACAGAAAAATACCACTTTCAACTTTTTTTCTTCGTTTACAACTTATTTAAAAGTGTTGTTTTGCTTTTTATGATTAAATAATGAAGATGTTTTATTTTGAGCAGCAGCACAACTTTGGAAAGCATTTCTTCAGGTGCCTTCTTGCTCTTAGCAAAATAGCAATTCAATGTGGGAAGCTGCATCTATACTAATAAAAGGCAAAGCCCTCACTGACTCACTCACTCACTCACTCATCACTCACTCACTCATCACTAATTCTCCAACTTCCCGTGTAGGTAGAAGGCTGAAATTTGGCAGGCTTATTCCTTACAGCTTACTTATCAAAAGTTAAGCAGGTTTCATTTCGAAATTCTATACTAACGGTCATAACGGTCGATAACGGTCGACAATGTCCGCCATGTTGAACTTTCTTATTTATAGCCCCATCTTCACGAAATTTGGTAGGCGGCTTCCCTGCGCCAACCGAAACCGATGTACGTACTTATTTCGATGGTATGACGCCACTGTCGGCCGCCATATTGAACTTTCCAACGTCTCTAATTTTCCAACCTTCCGTGTAGGTAAAAGGCTAATCCCATCTTCACGAAATTTGGTAGGTGGCTTCCCTGCGCTAACCAAAACCGATGTACGTACTTATTTCAGTGGTATGATGCCACTGTTGGCCGCTATATTGAACTTTCCAACGTCACTAATTCTCCAACTTCCCGTGTAGGTAGAAGGCTGAAATTTGGCAGGCTCATTCCTTACAGCTTACTTACAAAAGTTAAGCTGGTTTCATTTCGAAATTCTACGTGTAACGGTCATAACGGTCAACAACATCCGTCATGTTGAACTTTCTTATTTATGGCCCCATCTTCACGGAATTTGGTAAGCGGCTTCCCTGCGCTAACCGAAACCAATGTACGTACTTATTTCGGTGGTATGACGCCACTGTCAGCCGCCATATTGAACTTTCCAACATCACTAATTCTCCATCTTCCCGTGTAGGTAAAAGGCTGAAATTTGGTGCTGATTTCGGTGGTATGATGCCACTGTCAGCCGCCATATTGAACTTTTCAACGGTCTTTGTTACTTATGGGCCCATCTTCAAGAAATTTGGTACGCGGGTTCCCAACGCTAACTGAATCCTACTTACGTACATATATACGTCCATAGCCTGCAGCTAGGTCACCGTGTGAGGCGGCGTTGGGTCCCCCATCCCAACGCCTCCCACATTGTTGGCTGCCTGCCTATATAAGGCCGTCCGTCGCTCCGGTCTCTACATTCCCTTCCTTGCTTCGCCATGGGATTCACGTCTCCCTGCTGATAACTACAACTTTTTATTTAATCCACGACTTCTCCGCTGTTATATTGTTCATTTATTACGATTATAGTTATTGTTTAGGTATTTTAGACTTACTTTACATTGTTCAGGTACCCATTTCCTTTATCATTCCAACCGTACTGCCATTAACATGTCTATCGAGGTGATCACCATCGATCAAAGAACTGTCACTTACCGAGTGGTTTCCATGCCCGGAGATGGCACCTACCTTTTCCATTCTCTTTGTTACATATTGCACGGCCAGATCAGGCTCACTCTTGATATCCGGAGGAACAGTGTGTCTTATGTATTGAATGACTGGGACAGGTTCAAGGTGTGGTTTAATTTTCTTCTTAATAAAAATTTTAAGGCGAAGCGCGGGTATTTTGCTATATAATATATAATATATATATATTATATACAGTCCAGTATAATCTATAAAATATATATGATATATATAATATATATATGTGTGTGTGTATATATATACTAATAAAAGGCAAAGCCCTCACTGACTGACTGACTGATTGACTGACTCATTCACTCATCACTAATTCTCCAACTTCCCGTGTAGGTAGAAGGCTTTGCCACAGTATTCACGTCTTTTTATTTAATCCACAGCTTCTCCGCTGTTTTATTTTTCGTTTATTACGATTATAGTTATTGTATAGGTATTTTAGACTTAGTTTACATTGTTCAGGAACCCATTTCCTTTATCGTTCCAACTGTACCCCCATTAACATGTCTATCAAGGTGATCACCATTGATCAAAGAACTGTCATTTACCGAGTGGTTTTCATGCCCGGAGATGGCACCTGCCTTTTCCATTCTCTGTGTTACATATTGCATGACCATATCAGGCTCACTCTTGATATCCGGAGGAACATTGTGTCTTATGTATTGAATGACTGGGACAGGTTCAAGGTGCGGACTACACAGGAGCACTATAAGAGTGAAATGCTTAAGCCCTTCACCTATGGTTCTGCATGTGAGTTGATGGCTGCCTGTTCGGTTGTCGCTTTCAAGTGTACCGAAATGGCCAAATATTTTACACCTTTGGACAACCGCCAACGCCTCTTAAACATCTTAAATTCACAGGTGACAATTTGAGTAGTGGACACTTTGATGTTTATGAATGTTTAAACTCTCAAAAGCTGGATGCGAAGTTATTGATGAAACCAGTTGTATACTTACAACGCTTGACAGATGCCAAATGTCACTTCAACACAACAAGTCCTGCAATTACTAACGTAATTGAAACAAACCATGAAACTCAAACCGATTATGACAGCAGCAATCCAAGCTGTGAAATTTGAGGCAAGATTGCTTTTCACATGGCCAACTGTACGTTGCATGCTCAAAAGTAAGCTCAACGCACAGCTTTGTCATATTACAACCGGAGGGCCGAGCTGACAACGTGGCATACAAAGAGATCCTTAACAAATAATTATTGGTATATTTTCTCTCAATTTAAAAAGGTTTACTTTTCTTCTTTAGAAAAATTTTAAAGCAGTACTTCGCCGCTGCGAAGCACGGGTATTTTGCTAGTATGTAATAAAACAAAAGAACACTGTTAAGTTTCACTGTTAAGCCGGTGGGAGATGTTCATAAGAGATTTAAAAAATCTGTGTTGACTTCTGATGCAGAATGTTTTGTCATAAGCCTACTTGCCACTTTCTGTTTACAGAAAGTCAATGTCAATTTATTTATATAGCACATTTAAAACAACATAAGAATGCTGTGGCCAAAGTGATTCACAATAAAATAAGAAAAAAACATACAATTAACATAAATAACATAATATAAAAATAAAATAAATGAACATAAATAAAATAAATAATAAATAGAAGTAAGATTACATAATCACAATGAGGAAACCATCAGTATTACTGAAGGTCATGGAATGCAAGTGAATAGAAATGAGTCTTTAATCTTGTTTTGAACAGTTCAATTGTAGACGACTCCTTTATCTAATGAGATAAAGAGTTCCACAGGCGAGGAGCAGCAGCTGCAAAAGCCCTGTCCCCCTTAGTTTTACACTTGGTACGAGGGACAACAACAGACAACTGACCAGAAGATCTAAGCACTCTACATGGCTGGTGTTAAGCACACAATTCAGATAAATAGGCAGGTGCAAGCCCATGTAAAGATGTAAAAACTAGCAACAAGATTTTAAAATCAATTTGAAAACTGACAGGCAGCCAGTGTAAAGAAGCTAATATTGGAGAAACAGAATCAGACTTTCTTGCCCCAACCAGAAAGCGAGCGGCAGCATTCTGGACCAACTGTAACCTGCATATCAGGGATTTGCTAATCCAGAAATTTACAAATGCACAGAAGTATGGTTTTACATTTTAAAATTGTTTCTGATTTTTTTAATAGTGGAAATGTATGCTAACATTTATAATTAAAATATATTTAAACAAAAAGCTTTGAGTCAAAAATGTATTTATTTTTATGTTCACTCAAGCTGCTTTAGTGTATCTAAGTTTTGTGCAGGTGGAGCAGGTGGGATGTGCAATTAGCATGCAGAGCTGGTCCAAAAGTGTGAACAAAAAAATTCAGACTTGGCATAGCCTCTGTGATTATAGTACTGAAAACTGTGTGGCATTTCTAGTGTTATGTGACTACTACATGAGCTATAGGTGACCACAATTTAGTCACTGGTGCTTTATAGGTAGTTCATTCATTTTCCACTGCTTACCCGAAGCTTGGTTGTGAGGGCAACAGTCTTATTGGTGAGGCCCATACATCCTTTTCCCAGCTGACCGCCACAGGGAGGTGTCCAGGAGGCATCCGTATCGGATGCCTGAACCACCACAATTAGCTCTTCTTGATGTGGAGGGCAATGGCTCTACGCTGAGTCTCTCCCAAATGTCTGCGCTTCTCACCCTGTCTCTGAGGGTCTAGCCACCCTGCGGAAAAAGCTCATTTTTGCCTGCTTGCACTCATGATCTCATTCTTTTGGTCATTACCCAAAGTACATGACCATAGGTGAGGATAGGGACATACAGTAGATCAATTGGTAAATCAAGAGCTTTGCCTTCTGAATCAGCTCCTTTTTCACCACTACAGATTGATATAGCGACTGCATAACTTCACTCACTGCCCCAATCAGTCTGTTGATCTCACCATCCCTTTTCCCCTTACTCGTGAACAAGACCCTAAGGTACTTGAACTCCTCCACTTGAGTAGTAATTCAACTCCCACTTGGAGAGGACAGTCTACTTTTTTCCTACTGAGGAACATTGACCTCAGGTTTGGAGATGATGATTCCTGCTGCTTCATGCTTGGTCACAAACCGTTCCAGTGCAAGCAGTGATGCAATTCTAATGCCACTGAACTGTACCCCCTCCCCTCCCCAGCTGTACTTTAATATCTTGTCCATAAAAATTAAAAACAGGAAATGAGATAAAGCACAGCCCTGGTGCAGCCCCACACCCACTGGAAATGTTGCTTATGTTTTTCCAAGTATGCGGACACAGCTCTCACTGTGATTATACAAGGACCAGATATTTCAGCACCCCCTACAAAATCCCTCGAGGAACATAATCATATGCCTTCCCTAATTCCACAATGCCACCTCATTTTACCACCGTAGAGGCACTGCTCCTAATGACCATGCAACATTGAAAAAGCGTGTCAACCATGACAGCCCAAAAATGTTCAGAGCCTTTTAGCATTTTTTGATTTCATCCACCCCCAGCGTCTTGCTACTGCACAGTTGCTTAACTACCACAGTGACTTTCCTCAGGGAAATGGGCACTGATCTCCCATCAGCTTCTGGCTCTGCCACCTCTACAGAGGGTGTGTCCAGCGGCTTCAGGAGCTCCTCAAAGTGTTCCTTCCACTGCCAGACAACATCCTCAGTCTGGATCAGAACGTCTACACCCTTGCTGAAGAGAGCTGGGTGAATCCCTGCCTTCCCATTTCTGAGTCACCTGATGGTTTGCTAGAAACTCTTTTAACTTGATCAATAGTCATTTTCTATGGTCTCTCTGAACTTCTCCTAGTCCTAGGTTTTGGTGCCCTGACTGACAAGGCCACAGCCCTTTTTTGCTGTCTATACCTCTCTTCTGCTTTGGGAGTCTCCCATGCTAACTGTACACAGAAAGGCCTCCTTTTTCAGCCATACAGCACCCCTCACCTCTGGTGTCCAACATTGGATACTTGGGTTGCTACCTTGTAAGGCACCTATGGGCTTCAGGCCACAGCTCTTTGCAGCTGCTTTCACAATAGAGGCTTTGAACAAGGCTTGTTCAGGCTTTATGTCCCCTGCTTCCCACAGGAAGAAGGAAAAGCTCTTTTGTAGGTTGGAGTTGAAGTCTTCTGGACATGGGTCTTCCCCAGTCAACCCTCACTATTCGCTTAGGCGGCGGTTATTGCTTGACAGCTTTGCCCCTCTCTTCACTTCAGTGCCCTGAACATAAGGCTGCAGATCCAGTGATACGATTATGAAATAGATCATAGATTTTTGGACTAGGTGCTTGTTTGTTATGGAAAGCCATGCCTAGCACTGAAGTCCAATAGCAAAACACTGCTCAGGTTTAAATTAGGGAAGCCATTCCTCCCAATCAAACCTCTTCTGGGGCCTCATGTATAAACAGTGCGTACGCACAAAAATGTTGCGTACTCCCGTTTCCACGCTCAAATCACAATGTATAAAACCTAAACTTGGTGTAAAGCCACACACATTTTCACTCCAGCTAAATGCTTAGTCTACACAAGTTCTCCGCTCAGTTTTGCAAAATGGTAGCACCCAGCGTCAAAGCAGTTCTACTGTTTCTGTGTGGTTTCCCTTTCTTTTTTAGATCCACATCCCTGACGCGGCTTTATCATATACAATGAAATTAGCCGCATATTGTTCTTTAGTTTAAGACATCTGATTGTAATTAACCTGTTACAATATAATGGTCCACGGAATGGCCAAACTACTCCAAATACCATAGCTGCTTTAGCGTTGTTACTCTTACTGTACCACAAAGTGTATTTCAGAATCACAGCTGTACAGCGGCTGATCAGAAAGAGAATTATTGGTATACAGCATCAAGGACATGCTGCGTATTTGAACTGCTCTCATATGGCAAACGCTTCAGAGCCTTTCCTGTACGGACCTTGGAGTGGCAGCAGACGCATACATGTGTTACTTTTCACACTAAACATGATTTATGGAGCGGAAGAACGTTGGCGAACGCACAAATTTATGCATCTGGATTTTTTTTGTGCATACGCACTTTTCCGCTGTTGTCCGTACGCCAGGTTTTAGTGTGAATTTTATGCACTGCGTTATGCATGAGGCCCCTGGTATCTTCATCATTACCTAGGTGGCCTTTCACGTCTCCCAGCAGAACTATGGAGTACCTAGCTTGGACTCTTTCCAGGACCTCCTCCAGTTACCTCATTAAGGCTGGGTACTCCAACCTGACATTGGTTGCACAGACACATATGCCAGTCAGAGTTCTTTCCTCCATGACCTTAAGATACACAGAGGCAGGGGCAAACTCCAGGATGGCATCAACCAGACAGGGACTCAATAAAAGCCCACTCCCGCCCGATGCCTTACATCCTGGGCAACACCAGAGTAAAGGAGAGTACAAGCCTCTTTTGAGGGGAATGGCTCCAGAACCAAGGGAGTGGGTGGATGTGAACCCAACTATATCTAGTTGGTAACTGTCCGCCTCACCCACCAACTCCAGATCCTTCCCCCCAAGGGAGGTGACATTTCACATCCCTAGAGTCAGTTTGTGTCTGGGTCCCAGTCCGCCAAGGCCACTGCGTCAGACTGCTGCCCAGGTCAAATTGCAACCCGGCCCATATTCTTCCTGCAGGTGGTGGACCTACAGGAAGTAACTCATGTAAACTTTATAGGTAGTATTAAGGTCAAATAAAGCAATTGTTAAGGACTTTTTAATAGAAATATATGACTAATAGATGCACATGAATAATTCCAATTCAACTGTGACAGAGTAACTCTTAAGAATTGTTTTTTATAGTTCTTGTTTAAGTTTAGAGTTCTGTTGCTTTCAGAGAGAGAGATGCTGAAAGAGTGAGAAGCCCTTAGGGAAATGAAAAAAGGACTGCCTAGTGGAAAAAGCAAGCAATTTTGCAGAAGAGAGCATTGAATAAAGATTAATTGTTGGTGAAGAAAACAACTCAGAAAAAAGTCTAGGAACAGAATGAAACATAAAACACAAAATAGAAACTTAGAGTTAAATGGCATAAAAACAAAACAAACGTTAGTGCTAAAAAACAGATAATTTAGTTTTTGAAAAACTATACGACTTAGAAATGTTAACAAAGTTACTTTGTGCGGAGGAGAAGAATTTTTATTTAATAAAAAACTAAACAAAGCTTACCTTTAATTATTCAACTAGCATAATTGAGAATTGAAATTTTCTCTATTTTTCTTTTAGGTTTCTCTGGTTTCTCTATTAGTCATGTTTATAAACTTTGTGATAAATCATGTTTAGGAATTTGACTTTTACTGCCATTTGAACTAACCTAACCTCTGAACTGTTTAACTTGGTCACTAAAGAAATAAGGTATAAAAAAAATAAGTTTTTGCGTGCAATTTTATCTGGGTCGGAAGCTGCCAATAGTGTAAATGTAGGATGGAGGAAATAATGAAGAGACCTGCCAGAACACTGATCTGTCAACTTGAAAGATGTGGATATCCACTACTACAAATCAAATACCTCAAAGAAAAATTCCAGGAACTTTTTTTGCATTTTATTGATTTTCTTAAAATCAACTCACATTCCATACAAACAAGTCAAGTTTAACAAAACTAGATTCGAAACACATCAACCCCCACCCATGAGAAAGAGAGCTAGGCCAGTAAAGTAAAACTTTAAGCTAGTAAAAATAAGTAAATAGATAAATTAATAAATGAATAAAAATAAATAGAAACAAAAGAGGGGAGAGAATCTGCTTCCTCAATTTAAATGTTTATTCTAAAATGTTATTGATTAGATCCTTCCAGGTTTTAAAAAAGTTTTGTACAGATCCTTTAAGTGCTGATTTGATTTTTTCCAGTTTCAAATAGTATATCACATCAGTTACCCACTGACTTAAAAGAGATGAGTTAGGATTCTTCCAGTTAACCAAGATAAGTCTATGTGAAAATAGTGTAGTAAAGGCAGTTACAGTTTGTTTGTCCTTCTCCACTTTAAGCCCATCTGCAAGTACACCAAACACAGCTGTTAGTGGATTAGGAGGGGTTGTGACTCCAAGGCTGTCTGAAAGACATTTAACACTAGAATGACCAAAGCCTACGAAAAAACTCGTAAATCCGGCCCACCTTAAATCCTTTCTCACCTCTCTGTCAGCGTCTTTTGCCTTGTAAATGTGCCGATCAAGACAAGCAGCAAACATCCTACTATTCTATCCTCCCACCACCGCAGAACAGGCACAAAGTTCTCCCAGTTCTAGCCTTGATTATCTGGGAGTGAAGTGCTGGAGTTTTAGAATGGAAATAATAGATCGTTATTTGGAACACATGCATTTCATGTGTGTTCCGCTTCTACAATAATCTGTGTAAACACATCATTAAAACGGAAATGTTTTTCTTATTTTAGTAATAAATGACAAATGTAGACATAAACTATGTAATGAGTGAAGCCTGAAGTCCAAAGATTAAATAAACACTTTCACAAAAGGTTCAAGGATGATGCAACAGCTTCCGTGGCGCAGTGGTAAGAATTGGTGACTTGTAATCAATAGCCCTCGATTCGATCCTGACTGCCTCGTATACTTACCATTTTGAGTAGTGTGCTGCTCTTATTGTTAATATTATACAATAAAAACATGCATTTCGTTTGTGTCTGTAACAGCCCGTGTAAATTTATAATTCTTGTAAATATTAGCATTTTTTTTTTCATTTTTATTCTCTCAGCCACAATATATACTACATCAACCCCAGGGATCTGACGCTGTTAGTTTTTATTTGAAACTGGGAATAACTGTAGATGTGAGTGGTGGTTTGAGACAATCATAACTGGAAATTCTCTGATCTGGATTTGAAAACGAACAGATTCAGTATAAATTTATGGTACTTGTAAAAGTTAGGTTTTTTCACTTTTATTCTCTCAGTCACAATCACGCTCTCCCTCCCCATGATCTGACCCTAAATAACAGCACCAAAATAAATTCACACCCGATCTGATGCTGTTCGTTTTCAAATAATATTGCATTAGTGTGATGATGTTTTCTGATTGGTACTATTCAGGTGATAAATTTATTTCTTCAAAATGTCACATTTATTTGTATTTCTTTTTTTCCCCGGTGCTGCGTTGATATCATGCACCAGAAGGTGTGAGCTTATTCAGTGCGAACAGGAACATGCAGGTGATTGGTTGCTTGTGCTATAACAAACTTGGCCTGGTGGCGATCAATGCACATGTACTGTGCAAGGCATGTATGGGGTCCACTGAGAAAAGAAGAGTGTTCATGGTTCACCTTGTAGAGGAGCTTCGACGTCGCTTCTTACAAAAAAAGGTGATGGAAAAAGAAAAGGAGGATGCAACATCAACAAGCTTCTGTTCCAAGACAGCCGCTTCCCCCAGGAAAGCAAACTCAGTCAGTGTCAGTAATAGGAACGACAGCATAGAGAGAAGTGTGTACATTGCAACAGGTACACGTCGTAAATGTAGGAAGGACAGTCCTTGGGTGTGTGGGAACTGTTAACATTTGAACTTGATGATTGTATATACTGTAGCACGGAACTGACCTCTCTGTACTATTCTGTCCCCTGCATGTCCCGGAGTACAAAAGAAACACCACCATACACCAAAATTTGGAAATCGGGATAGATCGAAAAGAAAAAAAAAAACATGTGGCCACTGATTACAACCACAAGATGGTATGCGAATGAATATGAATAATGTTGCATCTGTGTCACAATGTTTTCTGAAATGTACTATACAGGTCATAAAATGAATAATTTCAAATATCATTTATAGCTAAGTCTCTGTTTTTTGTCAGTGCAGCTTTGACATCAAGGATCATAAGGCGTATACTAATTCAACATAAGCAGGAACACTCAGTAAAATTGAATAAAATAATCAAGTGACAATAAGATAGGAAGAAGGCAGATTCACCAGCGTTTGTGTGTCAGCTTTTATCCATCTAGATCAGAGAATTTCCACTTCGATTGTCTCAAAACACCACTCACATCTACAGTTACAGTGGACCCTTGACTTACGAACTCAATTCGTTTGCGAGGGCTGGTTGTAACTCAAGTTGGTTGTAAGTCAAGACTATTTTTCCCACAAGAAATAATGGAAATACCCATAATGCGCTCCGAACCTCCCACAGCAACACTTACTTAACCTTTTCATAATAAAAAAGGGTTGTATAATGTGCATAATTTTCCAAAACACCAATAATTTTTCTAATGTACTAACCAAAAAGTTATAAAAAGTGCGGAACCTACCAGAAACAACAATTTCACACTACTCACCATTTAATTTGACATCTTTGGGCTGCAGGAAGGGAAGAGGAGGAGAATGAAACGGAAGGTGGTTATTGTTTAGAAGGAGCCTCCTTATGCAAATCTTTTCTTTGTAAAATTGTTGAGATGGTGGATTTCAACATGCTGTACATATTAGCTAGATCGGTCACACGAACATCACTCTCATATTTCCGCACAATTTCCATCTTCGCTTCGATTATGATTGCTGTTTCTCAAGTTAATAATGACAGTAGTCGAGCACTCAGTTCAAAGCTGGTCGTGTTGTGAACTGCTATAATAATACACTCCAAAGCAAGCTGGTGCTGACTCAGCCTGATGACATCATCATGTGCCGCACCAGCCCGCTAGCTAACATCCCTTAACAATTGCTTTCTTTACTTTCGTTACCTTCTCTTCCTTTCTTAGCAATTATGCGTCTTGCTTGCCATGGTCTAAGTGAATTATATATATAGATAAATCACTGCACTGACCGAAATTACGTCCACAAACACATGTATCTGGGCTCCGACTGACGCTTACGAATGCTCTCGGCTGTTTGTTTACAATCGCACAAGCGGATACACGTGACCACATTCGGGTCGTAACGCAAGATGTTGGTCGTAAATCAAAACAAAAATTTTGGTCGTAAATCAAGTTGTTCGCATGTCAGGCTGATCGTATATCAAGGGTCGACTGTACTTCCAGTTTCAAATAAAAACTAACAGCATCAGGTCCCTTTGAGGGGGTAGTATGTATCGTGATCATGACTGAGAGAATAAAAGTGAGAAAAAGCTAACTTTTACAAGAATTATACATTTACACCGGTGGGTACAGAGACAAACGAAATGTATGTTTTTACTGTATAATGTTAACAATAACAGCAGCTCACTACTCATAACGGTAAATACAGGAGGCAGTCAGGATCGAACCAGGGGACTTTTGATTACAACTCAGCAATTCTTACCGCTATGCCATGGAAGATGTTGCATTTATTACTAAAATATCAAAAAAGTTTCTGTTTTAGCAATGTGTTTACACAGATTATTGTAGAAACGGAACACACATGAAATGCATGTGTTCCAAATAAAGATCTATTATTTCCATTCTAAAACTCCAGCACTTCATTCCTAGATAGCTGGAACTGGGAGAACTTTGTGCCCGTTCTGTGGCAGTGGGGGGATGGAATAGTAGGCTGCTTGCCACTTGTCTAGATTGGCACATTTACAACACAAAAGACGCTGATGGAGAAGTGCGAAGGAATTTAAGGTGGGCCGGATTTACAAGATTTTTCATAGGCTTTCGTAATTCTAGTGTTAAAGATTTTGGCCCATAATAATGTTAATTTGGTGCATGCCCAAAATATGTGACCCATTGAGGCTGGATTGCAACGTTCGGAGGCTGGATCTTGCCCTGGAAACATTTTGGACAATTTTAAATGAGACATATGTACTCGATATGTAATTTTAAGTTGAATAATTCTATACTTTGCGCATATGGAGCTGGAGTGAATTCTGTGCATTGCTACCTTCCATTCCTTTTCTGAGATGTTGAGTGAGAGATCTTTTTCCTGAAGTACTCTTGGATCTTTGAAAGGGAGGGACTGTAAAATATTATGAACATGCTATCTCAAGACTGAGTCCTCAAGACTGATCAATATTTTTTCCGGCATACAGGTAGGTGGGAGGTCCGGAAAATTAGGTAGATTTTATTTAGCATAGTTTCTAATTTGAAGGTAGTGAAAGAAATGTGTTGCTGGAAAGTTAAATTTGGAGTGTAACTGTTCATAGGATGCGAAGATGTTGTCTATGTACAGATCTCTAAGTGATTTAATCCTGAATGTTTCCCAGACATTAAAAAATGCATACGTTTGAGAGGGTGGAAAAAGGTGGTTTTCGTGCAGTGGTGCCACAGATAAAAGCTTCTCTATCTTAAAATACTTACTACATTGGTTCCATATTCTGAGTGAGTGAAGCACAATTGGGTTGTTAGTATATTGGTGATGACTTGTGCTTATTAGGGTATAAAGCAAGAAATATAAAGAACAGGAAATTAAAAGGAACAGACACTCTGTGAGTAGATTTCCTGAGAACAAAATAACAAACATACCAAGACATTCTCTCTGGACACCAAAATTGCCAGCTCCAAATTTCAGACACAGGGCCAAGCTGGAAATTGTTATTAGTACATCAGGATAATTTACAGCATGATGGGGTAATATTTTAACTGTACAGATGTAGAATAACAATGTAATTCCTACAGGAATTCTCCAAATTACACATGACTCTAATATATCTAGTTACCGGGGAAAGGCAAGTCATGCTAAAGTGCTTGTAGTAAAACAGTTCAATGCTTAACATTTTTTTCAACAGTTCTTTCCAATGACCCAGAGATTGATACTTCAAAATCTATAAGGCTAAAATCCACCCATGGCTATAAGTTTTAAGTATCTGCCAAAAAAAAATAAGCACAAATCAACATTTCCACAAAATATAAAGTTCTGCATTTATGAATGTCAGCTTGTCCACAGCTTGCCTTAAGCAAGCACCAAGTATTAAAATCTACTCCTTTAAAACAGGGAAAGGGTTAATGAGAAAGAAACTAACACAATAGGAATGAATGTTGAATATAAATGGGCTTTACATCACAACAATGGCATTGTGTAAATAGTTTTATATTGTAGTAGTTATACATGTACAGTACATGCCAGCCTTAACAGCATGTTCTGTTGAAGACTGTAATATTGGACGGGTGCACAGGAATTACGGCAGTAAGCATTAAAGAAGAATGAAAAAGTGGATAATTAAGTTGTATACTTAAAGCTTCTATGCATAAATGTAACTTGCATGCTTAAATTCTTGTTATATACTTGTATGCTTATGTAACAACAACAACAACATTATTTATATAGCATGTTTTCATACAAATAATGTAGTTCAAAGTGCTTTACGAGATGAATAAAGAAAAGTTTATAAAAACAAAAATATAAAAATAAGATTGGGCAATGCTAAGTAACAAAGAATAAAGTAAGGTCTGATGGCCAGGAGGACAGAAAAAAAAATCTGCAGGGGTTCCAAGGCCATGAGACCACCCAGCTCCCACTGGGTAATGCCTTATTGAATTAAATAACATATTTTTAAAAAATACTTCCTTATACAGTATACAGTATTTTCAGTAAACACCGTCCTCACTGGGAATTAATTTTCCTTGTTTTTTTATAGTAAAAAACTGGAACTTTTTCTCATATGGTTGCTCTAGACCAAATAACATATGTTTGACCATGCATAAATACTACCGATGATCAATAAATACCAAAAATATCTAATTTGCTGAGTGACATGGAGATGGAGGAATTGACAGACATGCTTGTATACTGAAATGTACTACAAAAATTAATGCAGTAACGTGATTATAAACAAACACTGCAGCATCGGCCATACAATCTGTATTTGTTATGCAAGTTGTCCAAATTGGAGTTTCTGCTTTGTATTTAATACTATCTACATATTCTTTGCATTCATTTCTGGTTGTTTAAAAGGAGCAAGAATACACATAAAGGATTGGGGCACCCTCAGGCAAACCCCATATAATGTACCGTAAAATGACAAACATGGAATAACGTATGACAGTCTGACATTAGACTGAAAAAAGATGGCGGTGGTGCCAGTTATGAAAGCGGTGAGGTGGAACGGGTCAGTTCCAGGTGCTCCAGAAAGAGAAGTGATGTCATTTGCCTTTGATTTGTTGGTTTCCAGATTTACAGTGGGAGGAGAGGAGAAGCATTATAAGACAGTGCCAGCCAAAAAGCCCTGAAATTGTCTCACAGGGATGCATGTGTGACAAGTGTCATCCATGAGCCACACATAGATATAAGGTTAGTGCCACAGAGACTGTATATGGAAAATACATTCACTGAAGTGCTTTTATTGTGCATTATACTTTATTAATGTCCGGTTTCAGATATCTAATAATAATCATTTAGGTGAGTTATTTTTTTTTCAATTACAATATTTAGATATTTTCCTGCTTTGTTTCTAACATGTTTGATTTGCTTTGGTACAAATTATGCATTAACTTCCTCTACCTGTATCATTGGAACTGTATGATATTAAAAAACTGTGGAGATATTTTCAAATGTTAACTCTATGGCAGATGTTTTATTATTCTGTTAGTGATCCTTACATTTGAAGTATATATTTCTTAAATTAATAATAATAATAATAATAATAATCTACATTAATAATTATTAATAATATTTAATAATAATCTGTGTTTTATTTCTATACAGACAGAGACTGAACAGCAAAGCAGCTTGCTCAATATATAAATGTAAAGGGTACCCTGATGTGCTGCTGTGGAGGAAAAGAAACAGGGATAATAATTTAACTCACAGAATCAAGGATTTATTTAAAATTCTATACGCCGAATTAGAGGCACTATGGATAGAGCAGTGCATGCCAAGTTATCAGCCTTGTCTCTGAGTACAATCACTTTTTTGTGTTCACTCTGGTAGCATGATTCTATCAAAGTCAATTACACGTCAAGCAAGCAGGTTTCACCAGGGGCCTCATGTATAAATGGTGCGTATTCATAAAAATGTTGCATATGCTTGTTTCCACACTCACATCGCAATGTATAAAAACTAAACTTGGCGTAAAGCCACACACATTTTCACGCTACCTCAATCCTTGGCATACGCAAGTTCTCTGCTCGGTTTTGCAAACTGGCGGCACCCTGAGTCAAAGCAGCACTTTTGTTAAAGTGTGGTTTCCCTTTCTTTTTTAGATCCATATCCCTGCTTTATCATATACACTGAAATTAACCACATATTGCTTATTAGTTTAAGGCATCTGATTGTAATTAACCTGTTACAATATAATGGTCCACGGAATGGTCAAACTATTCCAAATACCATAGCTGCTTTCGTGTTGTTACTCTTACTGCACCTTCTTCTTATTTCAGCTGCTCCCATTAGGGGTTGCCACAGCAGATCATCTTTTTCCACATTATTCTCGCTGCACCACTCAAAGTATTTATCCCACTGTATATGAGTGTGGAATCACAGTTCTGCAGCAGCTGATCGGAAAGAGAATTATCGGTATACAGCATCAAGCATACGCTGCCTCAGCCATGCTGTCTATTTGAACTGCTCCCATATGTCAAATACTTCAGAATCTTTCCTGTACGGACCTCGTGGTTCAGAAACAGTTTCATCCCAAGAACTATAAACGCAATCAAATCAGTCCAATAAGTGCTCCTTGTAGAATTGTTTGTACTTAGAAGTACATTTACCCCACTGTAAACTTGCGATACAGTTATAATATTACACAACCTGAGTCACTTTATAAAGCATGTATTTACATATGATGATGATATCATTTTAAGATGAAATGCAGCAAAATATGTTTATTACATTATACAGATAAAATGTTAACATCATTTAAATAATCTACTGTATATTGTTAATAATTAAACATGTGAGGAACGGTGTCGCAGCACTAGCGATGAGCTGGCGCCCCGTTCAGGGATTGTTCCTGCCTCACTCTGTATTCTTGCTGGGGCTGGCACGACACTGGAAGGATAGATGGATAGAGTAATTAAACATGTACTACAAAGGTATTTCAATGTTCCTTAAAAGTTTTGAAGAATCTGCATTCTCAGCTTACAGATGGCTTAACGTCTATTACAGAGCTAATTGTGTGGTGATTGGGTATTTGGAGAAAGAAAAGTAAGGGCAGGAATTGGGGGTTAGTATGTTTGAAAGATACAGTACTGCTGCAATAAATTATTTCATTGATGGCCACGGACGGCGCAGCAAGCATCTTGCATGAGGTAGAAACAATCTCTGGATGGGGCACCAGCTCGTCACTGTCACTGCGCCACCGTGTTCACATGTTTAATAACATGCCCTACTTCCTGTTATCATGAAAATGATATCAAGTATACATCTCAATATTTAAATTATTCAGAATACTGTAATAACACAAATGTAATGGATTCTGTGTCCTGTCGGAGGAAGAGAAAGCCCGTTTAAGAAGCACGTAGTGATTCACACACATAGAGCACATAGAAAAACACATACAAAACAAAGCATTTAATGTGCTACTTTGTTACAATGGGATTTGAGAAACTAGTAAATTAAAGATTTTAAGATTATGTTAAAGTTTATGATGTTCTACTTTAATGACAAAATAAACTATGTGATTAAAGTGGAAATTTCGAGATTAAAGTTCTGTGCTTTTTTTCCCCACTGTGTGCTTATTTTTTTTCGTTTCTCTGTACCCTAATAAGCTTCCATATAACACTCAGACGGTGGGTTTATGACTTGCCTTTTCACGGCGACATTGATATCTGACAACTTATTTTTTTATTTCGGGCACTGTGCGACTTTGTGAACTTGAGCTTTCGAGTTTCTCCGACACTCTTTGTCACTCGATCAACTTCCTTTTGTTGTTTATACTACTCTTTAAACCAACAAATGAAAAACATATTATCCTTGCCTCCAATTGGCATTCACTGAAATTCTTATATTTTCCCCCGTGCTTTTGCCATTGCCTTTTCACAGAACGCTGGGCTTAAGGGCTATTTATATTGATTTACATATTCAAAGAGGCGTAATTCTGGGAGGAGTTGGGGAGTGGCAGCAGGCGTGTGCACGTTCGTTACTTTTCACACTGACTGGGATTTATGGAGCAGAAGAACGTGGAAGTTGGTGTACGCACAGATTTATGCATTTGGATTTTTTTGTACGTAGGCACATTTCCGCTTTTGTCTGTATGCAATGTTTTAGTGTGAATTCTACACACGGCGTCATGCATGAGGCCCCAGATCTGCTAAATTCCCCTTTCTACTATTACTAGTTTATGCAGTTCTTTATCAATTGCCATTTTAAAGGTAAGTGCTGTGCCTACTATTTTAAAATCACAAAATCAACTAATAACCTATATAAGATATATTGGGTTAACAGATTATGATTTTTACAGATTTATACTAAAATTAACTGTAAAAACTTCAATACTTCAACACTGCAATGGGATTGCATCACATACAAGTTTGGTTCATGGTTTGTGTACAACGCTGCTACTTGTGACTTCAAAAAATGTGTTGCTCTAATTGCATTAAATGAAAAATTCACAGTTAAAGGGAAGTGAAAAGTCAAGCAAAATGACACCTTTTATTTGCTAACTAAAACGATTACAATATGCAAGTTTTCGAGGCAACTCAGGCCCCTTCTTCAGGCAAGAAAAAGGGACTAAAATATATAAACTGTTATGAGCTGAGATTTGGGTAACCCAAGCAAGTTATTATGAGCTGCTATCTACAAGAATAATGAAACATCATTTGCAAGATAGGTGGAGATAAATCTTTTTATATTTTCTCTTTGAATCTCTTTATTAAGGTCAAGTGTGATTTGTTTCTAAGCAAATATACTAAGTGTCAACCGGAAATTAAAAATGTACTCAATTGTTTTTCCCAGTCCTGCCATCCATGTTTTTAACAAGGAAGACTGCAGCTATCCAATGACATTCATGTCTGCTCTATCTTCTTTTTAAAAACACAACACATATTTTGCTTATTTTTCCTTTTTCTTTCTAAAACTGACACAATAATCAGTTTAAAACTGTGTACATTCCCATGGTAACACAACTTGAACTGTACAAGACTGTGCTTTTGTTTATTTCAACACTGATCCATTATTAGAAATTCTATTTTTCAGTTTTACAAGTTTGATCAGCAGAAAGAAACCTTTTGTGGTTTTGTTTTCATTAAGGGCAGTCTTAGAAATGACGGATACTTGTAATTTCTTAAACCATAATTGCTGAAGAAAATGTTAACTAGTAAAAAAATCTGACATTATATTGATTTAGTCCAAAAACAATGCTTTATCTATAATGGATTGCTGCTTTAATTAGTTCTCAATAGATTCATTTTTTAGAACCTTCAAAGTGTTTTACTTGCCTAAGTGTGGTTTCAGTTAAATGAAGTAGATTATACTAAAGATAAGAAATTATCTACTTCAGAACCGTGCTGTTTTACTGCAGAAGTTTAGCTTTTACATGTTAATCATGAATGTGGTGAAACATGGATTCAATTAAACATTGATTAAACTTGTAGGGGAATGGCAAGCTGATAAGTCAATTGGCTGTAAACTAAGAAAAAAAAAAGAAAAAGGAATATAATTATCATAACCCTAAGTGCCATTTACACATTATGTAGACCTGATTTTGGATTTGATTAATACTACTGAGTATCTTTCTACAGCATTTTTGAGGACTTTTTCTGATGGCAAGGGTGGGCAGAAAAGCAAATCAATGAACACCTGATACCCACTAAAATACATAGTCCTTTATTTTCCAAAGTCAAGAAAATTATATTGTTAATTTAGTTACCATGCATAGTTAATAGGTTTCACATTTAATGCAACATGTTTCTACAATGTTATAATTGCACACTAAAAATACTAATTGAATTCATTCATACCACTATCCTCCATAATGTTTGGGACAAAGCCACATTTTTCCTTGATTTAGCCCACTGCTCCACAGTTTAAAATTACAAATCAAACAATTCAGATGTGGTAATAGTGTACATTGCAGAGTTTAATTTTAAGGGTATTTGCATACATTTCACTCACAACATGAAAAAAATGATCACTCTTTTTTACATGGTCCCCCTATTTCAGGGAATCATAATGTCTGAGGCAATTGGCATCATAGGTGTTTGTGATTCCTCCGGTGTATTTCATTGCTTCATTAATGCAGCTATAAGATACCTCGGCTTCCTTCTACCTTTTGGAGTCTGTGGTTGCCATTGTTCAACATGAGGACAACAGCTGTCCCAATGAAAGTCAAAGAAGCCATTATGAGGCTGAAAAACAAGAATAGGAGTAGGATTACCTAAATCAACTGTCTGGAATATCATGGATATGAAAGAACACACTAGTGAGTTTAGTGATCGCAAAGGGACTGGTAAGCCAAGGAAGACCTCCACTGCTGTTGACAAAGGAATCTTCACTGTGTTAATGATCCCAAAGGCCAGTCCAACAGATCAGAAACAGTCTTTTAAGAGGCAGATGTATGTATGTGGTAATGTGCAGCCTTCAACATTAAGTCAAAGTAGCACTAAACTGAACATTGCCACTTTTAAGAGTAAAATTAAGCCAGCTTAAAAGAATGGTAGTCACCATTTTGTGGTGAAGGCACTGAGGGGCCATCTCGGCAGGTGTGCGCTGTCAGGCATAGCTTGTCTGAGCACACGTGAACTCCCTTGTAGATGTTGAGCTTCACGTGCCAATGTCCTTGCATCCTTTCCATCATTGGCGGTTTACCTGGAACAAAAAGTCAGCATTTGTAAGTGATGACAGTGTATGAGAAGGGGATCCTGTATTTTAAGTAAATAAGCTT
Source organism: Polypterus bichir lapradei (assembly GCA_026402145.1). NCBI lineage: Eukaryota > Metazoa > Chordata > Cladistia > Polypteriformes > Polypteridae > Polypterus > Polypterus bichir. The sequence continues at coordinate 64,191,483 of JANRMT010062790.1, read as the reverse complement.
ACTAACTTGAACTAAGACATTGACCTGCAAGACCTGTGCACTGCTGCTTGCTGCACAGAAATTAACTAAAGTGTTAACTAAATGTAGATTAAAGCTTAAGCACATGAGGTCTGCCTTATCTAGAGAGATCACCATCTTGATTTTCCAAGGTTAGAATTAGCTAAATGAGTAACAAACACCCTTCTAGAACATGACGATACACTAATGGGAAAGCCCAAACACACCTCCTATGAAGCAGTGCTAAGATCAGTAGAAGAGTCCCCAGATCAGCCTTATTTATGAGGCAGTGTTCAGATAAATTGGAGAAAATACTTGTGGCATTAGTTAATTGGATGAAATAATAAAGCTATGCATATTAAGAGTCAGATGACATGATTGATTGATTGCTTACTCCATGGACTGAGACATTTATGCATGATCTGTGTATATGAAAACTTCTTCTTCTTCTTCTTCTTTCGGCTGCTCCCGTTAGGGGTCACCACGAAACATTGGTGGTAAATTGCATGGCAGTGAAAAATAGAAATTTAAGTAGCGAACCTACTGTGGCACAATTTACAAGGTTTCCATCTTTCATCATTTTTGGCAGGCGGTTGTCTTGTGCATGGGAAGACCCAAGAGAGGGCAGAGATGGCACCAAAGGAGGTATCCTAAACAGTCTTAGTTTCATCAGAGGATGGAAAACTATAGTGACAGTCCCCAGAGCCATCTGGATCGATGTCTTCATGGGTTAAGGTAAAGCAGGAACACAAGGGGAAACAGCTGGGATAGAGAGGGATGGCCCTCAGTCCAAGTTTGAGTTACAATGTGGGTGTAAGAAGAAGCTTATAGAGGTTCCAGAAGGCAAGGTGTTCCACATCTGTAAGTGCAGTTCTGACTCATATTGAGGTTGTAGATTTCAGCCCAGCTGGTATAGCTGTAGGATGGTAAAGTTGGGTAGAAGATCTAAAGTTTCTCCCATTCAGAAAACAAAAGGACATTGTATTGTTACTAGTGTGATGGAATTGAGGATGATTTCTCATGTCCCCTGTCAGAAAGGATGAGAAGAATCAGACCCTTATTGAGTGGTAAGGCTCATGTCATATTTGTGGCTAAAACCTCTACCGAGCTTCTGGACTGCGACTTGCTCATACAAGCCACCTTGAGGAGTTGGTGAAATTTTTGCAGGTGTTGGAAACTGAGAAGAAGACCTGGATTTGAGAGCATTGTTTACAGCCATCAGAACAGATTGCAATTGGTGGACGTCTTACAATCCATTTTGCAAACTGGCAGCACCCTGCATCAATGTAGTGCTTTAGTTCCAGTGTGGTTTCCCTTTTTTTTTAGATCCACATCCCTCATGCGACTTTATCATATACAATGAAATTAACTGCATATTGTTTATTAGTTTAAGGCATCTGATTGTAATTAACTTGTAACAATTTAATGGTCCATGGAATGGCCAAACTATTCCAAATACCATAGCTGCTTTAGCATTGTTACTGTCACTACACCTACTTTTTCTTCTTTCAGTTGCTCCCGTTAGGGGTTGCCACAGCGGATCATCTTTTTCCATATTACTCTCACTGCACCACTTGGAGTATTTATATCACTGTATCTTAGTGTAGAATCACAGCTATACAGCAGCTGATCGGAAAGAGAATTATCGGTATACAGCATCAAGCACACACTGCCTCACCCATGCTGTCTATTGACCTGCTACCATACGGCAAATGCTTCAGAGCCTTTCCTGTACTGAATTCACGGTTCAGGAACAGTTTCATCCCAAGAACTATAAACACAATCAATCAGTCCATCAAGTGCTTCTTATAGAACTGTTTGTACTTATAAGTACAATTACCTCCCTGTAAACTTGTTATAAAATTGCACAACCTAAGCCATTTTAGCGGGTATTTACATATGATGATGATATCATTTTTAAGATGAAATGCAGCAAAACATGTTTATTATATTATACAGATAAAATGTTAACTTCATTTAAATAATCTATATTGTTAATAATTAAACATGTGAAGACACATTGTCACAGCGCTAGCATGGAGCTGGCGCCCCGTTCATGGATTGTTCCTGCCTCACGCTGTATTCTTGCTGGGGCTGGCGCGACACTGGAAGGATAGATGGATAGAATAATTAAACATATACTATGAAGATATTTCAATGTTCCTTAAAAGTTTTGAACCATCTGCGTTCTCAGCTTACAGATGGCTTTACATCTATTACACAGCTAAAGGTGTGGCGATTGGGTATTTGGAGAAAGAAAAGGAAGGATAGGAATTGGGGGTTAGTATGTTTGAAAGAGACAGTACTGCTGCAATAAATTATTTCATCAAAGGTCGCGCATGGTGCAGCAAGCATCTTGTGTGAGACATGAACAATCTCTGGACAAGGTTCCAGCTTGTCACTATTACTGCGCCACCATGTTCCCATGTTTAATATATGCTTTAATTCCTATCATCATGAAAATGATATCAAGTATACATCTCAGTATTTGAATTATTCAGAGAGCATCTTGTTAGTTGAGACTGTTATTTGTTGAACTGTGCTCCCCCTTCATCTTGTCATTTATTAACACACCAGTCAGTCATGTCCCACACTCACAGTGGTACTATAAAAGTCTATGAAACTCACGTAAAGCACATAGGTCCCATAATAAACATTTGAATACAATACACACCATGTCTCTCACGTAGGCACCCCTTTATCTCTTGTTTCAGTCGTGTCCAAAACGTATCCTTAGGGTATATAAACCCCTGGGTCTGGTTAGTTGTGGTACGCAGCAATTTGAACCTCTGTCTACGCGCTTCTCTTCGTCTTGATCCAACCGTAGAAATCACTCGCCTTGTAAGTGTCTTTTAAAGCTTTATTGTTTAATGTACACTGTCTGCTATGTATTGCTTTGTAAATCATTCTTTATTGTCTTTGATTGTACACATGCCAATGCCTGTATGTTTCTTTTGCATATATTTCAGTTTACAACGATAAAGCCTTCAAGATAGCTCGCTCACCCCTTGTCATTTTTTATGTGGATGTACCAAGTTGTTTAAGCTCTCTGTGACTGCATTGCATGGACAGTGCGGAGTGAGGCAGAAAAGCTGCAATATCACGAATGTAATGGATTCTGTGCCCTGTCAGAGGAAGAGAAAGCCTGCTTAAGAAACACATAGTGATTCACACACATAGAGCACATAGAAGAACACATAAAAAACAAAGCATTTAACGTGCTACTTTAGTTAAGATGGTATTTGAGAAACTAGTAAATTAAATGATTTTAAGATTAAGTTTATGATGTTCTACTTTAATGACAAAATACACTACGTGATTAAAGTGGAAATTTCGAGATTAAAGTTGACATTTCAAGGTTTTTTCCCCACTGTGTCCCTATTTTTTTTCTTTTCTCTGTACCCTAATATGACACTAAGACGGTGGGCTACGACTCACCTTTTCATGGCGACTTTGATATGTGACAACTTCTTTTTTATTTCAGGCACTGTGCGACTTTGTGAACTTGAGCTTTTGAGTTTCTCAGACACTCTATGTCACTTGATCAACTTCCTTTTGTTGTTTATACTACTGTTTAAACAAATAGTACGTTTTTCCTTGCCTCCACTTGCTGAAATTCTTCTAATTCCCCTCTTGCTTTTTCCGTTGCCTTTTCACAGAACACTGAGCTTAAGGGCTATTTATATTGATTTGCATTTTTCAAAGAGGCGTAACTCTGGGAGGAGTTTGGGGAGTAGTAGCAGGCACATGCACGTGCGTTACTTTTCACACTGACCAGGATTTATGGAGCGGAAGAATGTGGAAGTTGGCGAACGCACAAATTAATATTTTAAAAGTTTATTAAAAAATAAATACAAACATAAGAGACTACATGAAAAATATAAGTAATAAAGAATATAATATTTTTAGAACAGTTTAGAAGCAATGACACAGAATTAGACCTTCCTTTCTGTTCTCAAGATGATTGGTGTGTCTTTTCAAATCTAATTAGGTTTTTATTCAGAATTCCTGCTCCAATGTGTTCAGAACCTCCTACTTCTTACTTAACTTTTGACACACCCAGGACTTTCCCTGTTGAGATGGTGTAAAACTTTTTTTTATACAGTTTGTTTTTATATCTTATAATTAGGGTTGTCAACTGATTACTATTTTTCATCACAATCAATCACAACATGTCAGCTCAGTTAATCTTGAATAATCACGTGTTATTCAAGGTAGTTGAACAATGTCCAGTAATCCCCTGTGACTGTGACTAGTGTCAGTTAATGCTTTAAAATTTGTTTAACTCATGGACAGAAGTCGTTTGCATATCCATGGATTCTAGTCTACTACATAATTTGCTGCCTAACTTTAGAGTTTTTAACAGTCACCCATGCATGTTTTGCTGTTAAATGATAAACCAAGGGTTTTATAAACTTAGTGTGGGCAAATGTAAATATCACTGACATACAAGTCTTCACAATTTTGTGCTTTGAACAATTTGGGAGAGTTTGAAATCAAAAGTAACTGTCATAAATATTATCCAATGTTAATAAAATAGCTTACATTAGGGGTTCCTAGTCTTTAAGTCAAGGTCACCCAAAATGTTGCAGCATCTGGTCAGGGCCCCCTCTTATATAATACCAATGCTGCAAAGTAGAGCGTGATGTTGAATTTTGATTACTGCTTTCAGTAATCATGCTGTATGATATTGTATAATAATAGATCTGTTAATCAAGGCAAATGCTTAACTACAGTGACTATTGACAATATGTGATTAAATGTCACATAATATTTCTAGGCCAGGGGTTTTCAACCCTTTTACTTTATGTATCATCTTCGGGAATTGAATTATTATAAAATATCACCATTTTCATTCAGTCTTAAATTGTCAAGTACTGAACATTTATTAAATGTGATCTTATGTCTTTTAGTTTTTCTTCTTTTATTTTTTCATTTGTTCTTCAAATGCTTTTTAGAATGAGAACTGTGGTATAGTTTGATAAGTTAATACATTTTAGAATGCCATATTTTTGAATTACACAAATCATGCAGTTACATATGAATTAGATAAAAAAATTAGAAACATAGATTGTTACCTACTGTATAACTTCCAGGAAAAAAAAAATAATTGAAAGTCAACTGTGAAGGTTGAGTGTCTTTATATTTTTTAGGGTCAATATTGTCAATGTCAGGTTCCAGTTGTGATAACTTTGAGCTTGGTTCTGCTACTAACTTAACCCTATCTATCTATTCTTGTAGTTATTTTTTTAAAAATAAGGATGAAGGTTATCAAATATTGGCAACTCTGTCTATGAAACAATATGTTTTGACTATTAATTAATATCAGTAACATTAAAATGCAGTGTTAGATGTGTGTATTTTATTATTAATAATTGTTAACATGTGTCCTTGTTCTTTCCTATACAGTTGCCTCTTCAGATTTGTGAATTTGTTATTTATGGTTTTGGTTATTCATGAGTTGGCCATGAAAAGTTAAATGGGAATATTTTTGGAGTTTGACAAAAGAAACTCACAGACATCACATAGGTCAAAATATATCAACAATACTGAAAATAATTTGTACCACATGTGCTCGTACATTATCCATAGTTTAACTGCATGCTATGCCATTACTATTAAAAGTTATTTTGGTAAGATGTATGCCAGCTACCATCCATCTTCACTGCTCCCTTAGTTCTTCATCAGATACAGACGTCAAGCTCCCTGCTGGTGTGCACTATGCACTCTGTCACTCCCTGCCGCTTATTGCACATGCTGTCTCTTGCTAGTTTGTTCACCTCTAACAGAAGTCCGAGTAGAACTCTAGGTATCTTTCCCAGCTTTCATCTTTCTCAAGCTCAACTTTTTGATTTCCTCTCTCCAATTTCTTTTTCTCCTTTCTTACCTGCCCCTCTCCTTTTGGTCCGTGTAGCCATATCCAGCTTATGCAGTGTAATTGCCATGCCGCTAAACAGCACTGTGCCACTGTGATACACCCCACCATAGTTATGGGGTCTAAGTATTATTAACATTTATGAATATTTGCAGCAGTCTTCTACCTCTGACCTTTGCAAATGTGAAAGAGTGAATGCATATTCTTCTACCTTAGTCTAAAAATGTCTAAAATTGTTGGTACACTAAAGCATGCTAACCAACATTAAAAAATTTGTAATCTTGAAGAACTGGACCTCATATATAAAGTTAGTGATACGCAGACATGATGTGCAGACTGCTCATGCGGGTGGAGGGGATAAGAAAGACAGCTCTCATCTGAGACACTCTCTTTCAGAAAAATCCATCAGTCTTGGTGTGTTGTTCACAAGTATTCTCCATTCTGACATGGGTCAGCTCAAAGAGGTGTGTAAGTGGGAGCAAGTTATTCCCTTTAAGCCAATGTGTGCAAAACTTTGATTTGGCAGATCAAAGGACACAGAAAACGGTTGTGGAAGAGACCAACAGAATGAGTGGTGGAAATCAAGTGCAGCCCAGTGTGGAGACTCACATATGGCAACTATGTAACCAACAGTCCCTTAAAGTCCTACTTTTTACCCTTTTTGTTTCATCATGTACCACCTGGCAGCTGTTTGTATATTGCAGAAGTTTAGAACCCTACTCTCCTGTATTTCTACATTGATATGTGGCTATTTCTATGTAATAATTGAAGAATGTTTCAGGTGCTTATGTACTGTATATGTTTATTTAAAAACTAGCCGGTTTAAAGGCAATCTTTAAAATTATAATTAATTCCTTTTTCAAAATGTCAGTCTCACCAGGGCCACATACTCAAGTCTGAAAACTACTGGCTTAGATAGCAAAAGGTATCAAAAAGTCAATGTACTGAGCATAATTAAGGAAAAATAACACATAATGCCTTTCAAATTAATTGAATGTGTCAACACTTTGACAGCTCTACTAATTGGTCTTATCATAAGGAAATATCACTTACTACTAATTTTATTTTCACTTTCACTTGTCATAAACTTAATACTTAATATTGCTAAACACATTATTACAATTAAATAGTTAACTATTACAAAGTATAACAGTTCAAAAGTTCAACTTTTTAAGCAGCCCTTGACAGAGGAACTTTTTTGTGGTTTTACCAGACAATTCTAACCCTTATGCTCAGGTCATTGTTTAATTTTCAAAGTTTGTAACATAACAGTCAATCATGACCTAAAAATTTTAATCATTTGCTATGTGTAACTCTCCAGACCATGTCTAGCCTGAGTCAATTCTTATGCCAAGGTTTCTCTGATGGGCATGTGTGGATCGTTTTCCTGACAGTTGGTTTATCATTGCTGTTTTATTTTTTCTGCCCCTTTTATTTTTTTGTTTTTAAACTTTCCTGTTGACATTATGCTTATTGCCAGAGGAGGCAGACTTACTTTTGCTATGTTGTATTATCAAACGATTATGGAAAAATGCATTGAACCAAGTGTCAAAAGCAAACAAAAATAAGTACAGGTACATTGCATGTTGACAGTTAAATAACCTTGTTACAGAGCAATTACTGTGTGCATTTTGTCACTTGTTCATAGTTTGCAGAAATTCTTCTAGATCCTAGGCTCATTTTAGTTTCCACACAAACAAAAAAATACATATCTTTCCTTGTTATTAGCATAAAAATAAAATTAAGGTCTGTTCCTTTTTTCTATTATTTTATTCCAATACACCAAAAATGCATTGTGCTGATTTTATAGTTTCAAAAGTAAAATGCAGCACTACTGTACATTGCAAATGAAGCCTTATTTTGGGTACAGCTTTTTAATTTATTACCTGACATCCACTATATCACATACTGTATTAAAGGAGATTTCCCCAGAATGTAAGCAAGCAGATGTGTCTGAAGTTTTTACTTTAAGAGTGAGAGAAAGGCCATATATCACTGGCAAGAGACCAACACAATTCTTGGTAATCAGGTGTTTACACCATTTCCCTAGCCTAGGGAGTGTGGCACCATGTCGGCCCTTTAATAGTGAGGCCAAAGTGGGCTAGAAAAAAGCCAAACCCAATTCACTTGGATGGCAGGGGACCCTAGGGACAAAACATAGGTCCTGACTGTAAGAAATGAAAGAATTATGGAGAAAGTCTCAGAATCTGAGACTTTTAAGAAGTCACAACACTTGGGGTTGCAGGCAACTAGGAATTGTCAGATGAAATCTTAGCCTAGAGACCCTTTGGCCAAAGCAGACTTCCAATGACAACTTGAGTTATGCTGGTCCTTGGACCAGAAATAACAGAATAGTTCAACAGTAAAATGTGATACCATTTTACAAATCATTAATTACATAATATCTACTCATAAATATGTAGATTTGTTTAAACACACAGTAAAACAAAACAGTTCCAAATTGTCCATTAACATTATTGTTGGAACTACAGCCAGTTAACAATATAGGAGAGGACAAAAAATACAGTTTGCAGCATCTTTGAAAAGGATAAACCGCTGGGTGTTCCACAATTAATTAAAATTAATTAAAAAGTCAAAAGGCAAAGTCACACACAACCACAGTCCAGGACGCCCCAGACCACTGGCCTCCACCCACTCCTATGCATTCTAAGGTACAAGTTTTTGCTGGGCCATCTAATATGACAACATACTTTTTTCATGTTTTCTTTCCAGTGCCCCCAGTATATCAGATGTCTTTCTCAAGTGGTGCAGTGGTGCCAAGTGCCTCAGCAGGATACTAAGAAGAGGAACAGAATAGAGAAGGATTAGTAACAGTTTATAAATATTGTATTATTATTTTTGTATAAATGACTAACAAACAGAAATACACTAGGCACAGCTAATCAGCAGCTGTAGTCAGGGTATGGTCTGTGGTTTGAAAGGAATAATAAGTTCAGGTAAGTAAGCAGGGCATTGGCCATTTAAAGCTTTATGTATGAGAAGTAGGATTTTAAAAGTAGCTCTAAATTTAACTGGAAGACAGTATAACAACAAAACAGGAGTTATGTTGTCGTACTTTCTAGTTTTTGTAATGGTTATTTCAGCAGTATGTGCATTTAATTAAATATACAGAAGAGTGTTTGAACAGCCAGTGACTAATGTATTCAGTCCTACAAGAAATAAATGCTTTGTTTTTTTATTATCCTATATGTTTAGAAACTGTCTTAATTTTCCAAACGTTTTAAACAAAAAGAACAGTTTTTTCTATATTTTATGTGTATTTTAAATGATATACTTGGGTCAAAGATAACACTTGATTCAGTGAAACTAATGTTTAGACCAACTTAGTTAAACCCCGACAATGTTGTTGCAATCTGCATCATTCTCTCCAATAAATAAGTGTTAAATAAATGCAGTGTTTTATAGCAACAACCAGTTGTCATCTATTCACTCTTTTAACTTACTGACACTATTATTTTAGAAGCATCGTTTACTCTAAAATAAAGGCTGAGAAACATCTGCATATGAATGAAAATTGTTATATTTTCTAATGATAGTTATCCAAGGTGGAAACAATAAAGGTGTGCATTCTGAGTCATGTGGGACACTATATTTTAATTCTGAATATAATGATGGAGTACAGTCAGCACATTTTTGTATATACTGTGATGGATGGCCGGGGATCCTGCCCGGACGGGATGCCCATTTCAAGAGAAGACTGGGGGAATGGGCGTACTACCAAGAGTACCTCCCCCAGGACACAAGAGGGCAGCCCCCTTGGTTTACATTAGGGCCACGGAATTGGAGCTCAGAAATTCAGCCCAGTGGGGGTCTGTGGCCACCACCAGGGGGGCACCTGGACGGCTCCAGAGTCTGGACATGCAGCACTTCTGCCACACCCAGAAGTGCTGTTGGATGTTAATCAAGAGACACCTGGAGCACTTCCAGGTGCACTATAAAGGAGGCCACCTCACTCCATTCAGGGGCCAGAGTCGGGAGGAGGAGGACCAAACTTAGGAAGAAAGGAGTAGAGGCGGCGAAAGGAAAAGAAGGACTGAGTACTGTGTGTATTAGAGCACTGTGTTGTGTGCAGAAGAGTTATAGAAATAAACGTTTGTTACTTTGGACAAACTGAGTCCGTGTCTGTCTGTGTCCGGGACAGTCTTCTACAATACATAAATTGATTTGATAAACAGGAACTAAACCACGCAAGAACAGTGCCTGACAGCTCATTTAATTTTCAAGCCTATGTAATAGAGTAATGTGGTCGGTAGTGTCAGACTGCACTTAAATCTAACAATAGAATTTCTGTGGAATTTCCTTCATCAGAAAACATTAAAATGTCATATAGAAGAGATTAGAACCATTTCTGTATAGTGGCTGGTATGAAAGCCATACTGGAATTTCTCAGATAAATTGTGATGTGTGAGACTGAACCTGTGTGGTGACTGCTTTCTCAAGCATTTTAGAAAGAAAAGGTACATTTGAAAGAAGTCAATAATTATTAAGCTATGACAGTCTAGCTCTGCTTTTTCAGTAATGGTTGAATAACTGATACTTTTTGTGCATTAAGAACAGTGCCAATCTGTAAGAATCTATTGATAATACTATGGTTTCGTGCTGCCAGATGAGCAATGGGGCATTTCATTAGTTTATTTGGGACTGGGTCTAAGGGACAGGCAGTAGATTTAATTTTAGAAATTAAAGTTATGACTTCCTTTTCTGTTATCAAGTTAATTTACTAAAGAAGACACAAGGTTTTACACTGCAATTTTTAGTCAAGGAGATGATCTGAAATCTGGGATCTTACAGTACATTGTCAACTTTAACATTACATATGAAGTTCCTCTTCAATACCTCACATTGCTATAAAGTGAATGTTTAGTGTCAACATGTAGCTATAAGGTGGATACTTAATCTTTGGCCAGAAAGTTCAATTTAGCCTTCCTTTGACTCTTGGGGGCATTTTACATTTACTGCTGTATTTTAATGGTCAGGAATTTTCACTTTCCAAATGCTGAAATCAAGTATGAGCATTTCCTTGCCTTCAGTCTTGATAGAGGTGCTATTGAGTGCCAAATACTGGTTTTGGATCCGAATTGGTGACTTGGGTGCCAAAAGAACTTACTTTTGATCTCTTAGACCCTTGTCTCACTGTTACCGATTCAGTCTGTATTCAAGTTGGTGCTGCCAATATTGGCCATGTACTGACTAAAGTGGGACCTGGAGAGACTGAAGCTAAATCAAAAATTCTCTAAGCAAAACAAGTCAATCCATTTGTTTGCCTAATGTCAATCAGATTCTTGGTATGATCCTTCAAAGCATGTGTTTTTCCAACCAATCCTAAGTTAACTATACACTTCTGGCAGGTGAGGCCATCTGAACTGTTGCCAGGAAATCCCAAGTTGTACAAAATGCAGGACCCAAAATGTGCCCATGACAGAAAGAGAACAGATGGAGCTTATGTTTACTGCAAAGTTCATCCTTACCTGTTCTTGATCCAAGTATCTTTAAATATTCCAGTCTTGCTGGTGAGTTCAACTGGTTGGATATGAGATACTCATCTTCAGACTTTCACTGACCAACTTCATTCTGCTATTTTTTTTTTGCTTTAGCAGGTGTTGGATTTTTGCTCTATTTTTTTTCTTCATTCAGCTTAGATTAGTTTAGGCACCCGTTTTATTATTAGATCTGCAGTGCTGCTGCTAAATGCCTACTTCATTCCTGCTTATTCTGGATCCTAGACATGCAAACACAGATTTACTGGTGGAAGAACATACTCAGGAATGATGGAGAAAGGGATTGTTTCGAAGTGGTACTTCTGTACTGAGTGAGCCATCTAGTTGTGAAAACATGCCCAATAAAGCAGCAAAGATGTATGTGTGCTCTTACAGTTGCACTTTGCAGTTTCCCTTGTGAACACTCCTTTTTTTGCTTTATTGCTATAATAAACAAACTTGTTTTAATATTTTAGCTTACTTGGCATTAACCTGAAGAAGACACTTTTGTTTTTTTCATTTACATCAGTTATTACCAACAATTAAAATACTGTCTATGTACTCATTGTTAATTATAAGAAAGTCAGACAGAATAATTGAAATTAACAAGAGTATTGTTTTGTGACATTAATATTGTTGAGTGAATACAAAGTAAGCATTTATCAGTGGGTGGACATGCTGTAAACAACAGCATGCGCCCTATATGATTTTATGTTAAAATCAGTTTGTGCTCAGTATGAGATATATTTTCTGTTTGGTAAAGAGTATGGTATACGATTATTCAATTATTTAAAAATATGACTGTGTATATTTTTCAGCAATGGATAACATAAACAAAGAAATGGACTGTGCAATACAAAGATGTGCAACAGTAAGCATACAGTATTAATGCCAAGTGAAACACTGAAAAACTAATAAATTCATAATATCTTTTAGTGAAAGACATTTTTTGCATGCATGCCACAAAGCTCAATATGTCAAGGTTGTTTGCTTAATGGTTGAGCTCTTGCACAGATCCTGTTATCATACTTGGTTCCATCAAAAAAAAAAAAGCCTACTTGACATTATGTAACTACTGTATAGGAGTAAAGCATGTCAGTGAGATCATGATGGCATTTATTTTTATTTGTTGTGTCACCTTCAACTTTTTAATTGAGTAAGAACTACTAATGTTGATGATGACAAGATAATTACAAAATGAAAAATTTAAAATTCAGAGTAAGTTCATTTAAATTACTACCATTATCCTGTTATTCTACATGGAGAATACAAATGAGAAACAATGTAACACTTAAGTTATATGTTTAATCTATAGTAGAGCTGAAAGACCAGAGCTGTTAAAGGAAATAAAATGCTATCTGAGTGATAGTCATGGATTCAACTGAAATGTTTATAGTTGTTAATGAAAACTGAATACAATTTGGGCTCATCACTGTACGACAAGATCTCATATAATATATGTAACTTTGCCATTTGGTTTATTTAATCAATTGGTTTATCTTTCAAGTTCCTGGTGTCTCTTTGTGATGACCTCTTTGGTACATGCTGCAGAAGTATGGTATTGCCATGTCCATTGTCCATTGTATCCCTGAGCTATTTTGTATTTGAATGGTAAAATCACTGCATTTCTTCTGGGAACTTTATTTAAGGGATGGTGTTACTGCATTTGGAATTTCATAGAAAAGAAATGTAAAGAATATTGGCTATAAAATAGATTCTCTTTTCTGATATATTGATATTAATGTACATTAGTTTTGGGTTCTGCAGAGTGGTCTATATAAATTAATCTCAGCCAGTAATTTTAAAATATAATTTGATCTATCAGCTTCATGCATTAATCATACCAACAATGATGACAGATTAAGAAGATTGTTGTATAACTGCTAAAATTAAATAACTAGATTAAATAATTTGCACATTTCTGGACTTAGTCATATAGTTCATCAACCAGTTGCTTTCAATGGTTTATGTTTATGTCAGGACAAAGTTACTAACTCTCCTACAGTGGTTAATGAAAAACATATATTTGCTATATAGAACAGTATGATGGAAAACTCTGTGGGTTTTTTGAATTGATAGAGTCCATAAGGAGAACAAAAACAGAAAAATGAGAGCTCTCCAGTTTAAGAAAGTCCTTTTTTATGTATTAAGGAATTAACTTTGTGAAAAGTGTAAAGATGGAATGGCAAGTCATAATGTGAGTGACTGGAAGAGGGGATTCAATTAGGTCTGATGTGGCAACTTGAATCATTGAAAGAAAAAAACACAGTTTGGGTTATTTGTTAAAAAATTCATGGTACCAACGGATCGTTACAGTTAGTTTGTAAGAATGTAGACCAAGTAGTGATAGGTGAACTCGTTTCAGTAAATATTATGAATTGATTCATGAGTCCAAATGAATCAATTCAGTGGAGCTCAATGGGACTGCTAAAGCACTTGCATGTCCTGCATAACATTTAAGATGTTTAAAGTTCATGCGCAAGAACCATCTTAATCATGAGTCTTGACTCATTTGAGCAATGAGTGAGTCATTACCTGAGAACAAGTCTAACGATTCTCATTTGTTTGATTTGTAAATAAATTATCACGAGTTGCACAATTCTCATTGACTTATGATTCTGTAAGGAAATGTATTTTTTTAATTATGCATTAGTGTTATCATGCTTTCTGTACTGAAACAGGACAATGTGATATGAATTATCAAATTAAATATATAATATATATATAAATTAATAAAGATTGTTATTATTTATACATTTATAATGTATACAAAAATACGCGCATATATATCAAAATAATCTACGATTATTACATTTTGATGCAAACAGAGGGGACCACCACACTCTTACCTTATATGCCAGATTCTAAATGAATTAAACAAATCAAATGAATCAAAAGTACTGATTCACTTAAATGGGTAGTTTAAAAGAATCAAATCGGTAAACTGAATTGTAATGCCCAACACTAAGACTATGAAAAAAGAAAGGCTGGGTTTTAATGATTGCGGTAATCAAAAAGTTAATATTTTTAGTTGCAGGGAAATGGGAATGCACATTACTCAATATGTAATGGTTCAGAATTATTAATCTATACTAATAAAAGGCAAAGCCCTCACTCACTCACTCACTCACTCACTCACTCACTCACTCACTCACTGACTGACTGACTCATCACTAATTCTCCAACTTCCCGTGTAGGTAGAAGGCTGAAATTTGGCAGGCTCATTCCTTACAGCTCACTTACAAAAGTTAAGCCGGTTTCATTTCGAAATTCTACACGTAACGGTCATAACGGTCGATAACGGTCGACAACGTCCGCCATGTTGAACTTTCTTATTTATGGCACCATCTTCACGAAATTTGGCAGGCGGCTTCCCTGCGCTAACCAAAACCGATGAATGTACTTATTTCGATGGTATGACGCCATTGTCGGCCGCCATTTTGAACTTTCCAACGTCACTAATTTTCCAACTTCCCGTGTAGGTAGAAGGCTGACCCCATCTTCACGAAATTTGGTAGGTGGCTTCCCTGCGCTAACCAAAATCGATGTACGTACTTATTTTGGTGGTATGACGCCACTGTCGGCCGCCATATTGAATTTTCCAAACATCACTAATTCTCCAACTTCCCATGTAGGTAGAAGGCTGAAATTTGGCTGGCTCATTCCTTACACCTTACTTACAAAAGTTAAGCAGGTTTCATTTCGAAATTCTACGCATAACGGTCATAACGGTCAACAATGTCCGCCATGTTGAACTTTCTTATTCATGGCCCCAACTTCACGAAATTTGGTAGGCGGCTTCCCTGCGCTAACCGAAACCAATGTACATACTTATTTCGGTGGTATGACACCACTGTCAGCCGCCATATTGAACTTTCCAACGTCACTAATTCTCCAACTTCCCGTGCAGGTAGAAGGCTGAAATTTGGCAGGCTCATTCCTTACAGCTTACTTACAAAAGTTAAACAGGTTTCATTTCGAAATTCTACACGTAACGGTCATAACGGTCGACAACATCCGCCATGTTGAATTTTCTTATTTATGGCCCCATCTTCACGAAATTTGGTAGGCGGATTCCCTGCGCTAACCGAAACCGATGTATGTACTTATTTCGATGGTATGACGCCACCGTCGGCCGCCATATTGAACTTTCCAATGTCACTAATTTTCACAATGTCCGCCATGTTGAACTTTCTTATTTATGGCCCCATCTTCACGAAATTTGGTAGGTGGCTTCCCTGCGCTAACCAAAACCGATGTATGTACTTATTTCAGTGGTATGATGCCACTGTCGGCCGCCATATTGAAGTTTCCAACGTCACTAATTCTCCAACTTCCCGTGTAGGTAGAAGGCTGAAATTTGGCAGGCTCATTCCTTACAGCTTAGTTACAAAAGTTAAGCAGGTTTCATTTCAAAATTCTACGCGTAACGGTCAACAACGTCCGCCATGTTGAACTTTCTTATTCATAGGTAGAAGGCTGAAATTTGGTACTTATTTCGGTGATATGATGCCACTGTCGGCTGCCATATTGAACTTTTCAACGGTCTTTGTTACTTATGGGCCCATCTTCAAGAAATTTGGTACGCGGGTTCCCAACGCTAACTGAATCCTACTTACGTACATATATACGTCCATAGCCTGCAGCTCGGTCACCATGTAAGGCGGCGTTGGGTCCCCCATCCCAACGCCTCCCACGTTGTTGGCTGCCTGCCTATATAAGGCCGTCTGTCGCTCCAGTCTCTACATTCCCTTCCTTGCTTCGCCACGGTATTCACGTCTCCCTGCCGAATGTCTCTTCAACACAAGTCCTACAAATACTGTCGTAACTGAAACAAACCATGAAACTCAAACCGATTATGACAGCAGCAATCCAAGCTGTGAGATTTGAAACAAGATTACTGTTCACATGGCCAACTGTACGTTGCATGCTCAAGAGTAAGCTCAGCGCACAGCTACAGCTTGGTCATATTGCAACTGGAGGGCCGAACTGACAACGTGGCATACAAAGAGATCTTTAACAAATAATTATTGGTATATTTTCCCTCAGTTTAAAAAGGTTTAATTTTCTTCTTAATAAAAATTTTAAGGCAGTACTTCACGGCTGCGAAGCGCGGGTATTTTGCTAGTATTTAATATATCTACCACCACTATCTTTGGGGTTTAGTTCTTACCAACTAAATTTAAGATAAGCCGCTGTTTCTTGCTATGTGATCTCTCTTTTTCAGTCCACAAACAACACTACCTCATTAAATAGATCTATGCCTGTATTTATTAAGCATCTCAGAATTACTTTTTTGTTGCACTAAAAGTCTGACTAAGATAAGAAATGTCCTTCCCCTAAGTAATACATGAGAAGCTGTTATGAAGCATTCCACAAAATGTAACAGGCCTTGTTTGAGAATGAATGATGTTACAATTTTAAAGGACCCCCAAGCTGCAAACTAGCACTTGTGATGGTGTTTTGTTGTTTTCTGATACTGATATTAAGGCTTCACCGCAAAGATAATAATGATAAGGGACAACATCCCATGGGATTATTGTGATGTTAAAGGTTGCTAGGAGATTGAGAATGCTTTACCAGAGAATAAGCAAAAGGAATGAGCAAGGTTTGCATCCATGACCACCAGTGTGTTGATATCACTTGCGATTCACATATATTTATCTAACCTTGGGTCAGTGATCTTTATGTATCTGTTGATTTGCTTGAATGCAGCTTGCATTACATCATGTAGAGTTGTGGGGAAATCTATATATCTGTTTATTACCTCATGTATTGTAAGGATATTCAAAGCTTGGTGCAAAATTCAAGACATGGTTGCTTGTGACATACCCAAATCATTTCTTTTGCCAAGCTGCATTTTCCCTCTGGCCAAAAGAGTAATGTTATGGACACTTTCTTTTCAGCTGACAGTGCAAGGCTTCTCTGCATAGATGGGTCAATCATGTCAAGTATACAAATATGAATCTACCTGTGTCATATCGTTGTTGTCCAGCGTTTCCACAACATTCCACCTTTCCCAGGATATGTGTGCCAATCTCTGCTGGAATGTCATTTTTTGTTAGGAGTAGTTTCTTAAATTAAGAAAATGGATAGAAAACTTTAGCCAGTTGGAATTGTTTTCCTACTTTGGCATGCTTGGTAAATACATGCATTGATGTAAAGAGTGTTTGAGATATATATTTCATTTACATTTATATTTATATATGTGCATTTTGTGCAATTATACACAAATAACAACAACAAAAGAAAACATTGACATTTACAAAAGCAATTGAAAAAAAACACACTGTCCCTACACCTACTGTGTATTTTAGACTTAATAACACCAGGATTTAGAATCCTTTAGAGAATCAGGAGCTTATTTAAAGATGAACCCCAAAGGAGAGAAATATTCACTAAGTTTTTTCTCACCAAGGGATACATGCTTCTGTTTGTGATTGCTACAATGATAAATTAATGTCTCTCCTCCAAATAAAAGAAATGCTCCATTGGAAAAGTATGAGAGTGTTGGAATAAATCCTTAATGGCTCTGACCCAAAGTTTTCAGCTGTCTTAGTCCAGTTAAAGAATTAAAGAAAACCTTCTCCACTGTACTTAATTCCTGTTTTTACCATTTTTCTGTGAGAACAGGTACAGCTACATAGACCTCGTATTTAACAGTGGTATATAAGAAATACAGAAATCATTATTTCTGTATTACAACCAAATAGCTTTCAGTTGATATTTAAACAGTATTTGTCTAAAATTGGAAGAACTTTGACTAATGAAATAAACACTCATATCTTTATACACTCACACACAGCACACCTTTTTATATTCAGATATAAACTTGTATTTCAAATAAAGAACAATAAATATAGATCTGAATAAAAGTCTTCTTAGTAATGATTTCATTGGAAAGGTTGCAAACTGGCCTTGTACACCTGAATGTTTTTGGTGATGTCTTTTTGGCCCCATTTTGTCCCTGTTGTTATGATGATGATCACATTGTTTATGATTTCTTGAACCATTGCTGACATGTGTTGTCTTAGCTGTTATGTCAAAAGCTGTTTACTATTCAAGATGACTCCTCCAGGTATCCAAACTTTTTAGTAAAAAATAAAACTATGATAGAAATTGTTCTAATTATAGACCTCATCCTTTTCTAGTTTGCTTTTTGTGCTTTGCCTTTTTAAATTATAATTCCTGGTTAACATGTTTGCTCACAATCTGTATTTGCTTTCCTAGCTCTAGACCTCAGCACTTGTTTGACTGCTCTTTGCCTAGCACTCTCAACTCAGTTTATTTCCAGGTTGAGTTTATTTAACCAACTTTTTTCCAGCTTAGGCCAAATATAAACAATACACAAAGGAGGACGGAGAACACTGTTAACTCTACGAGTGGAAAACACAGGGTTCAAAGGACACCAAGAGAGATTCTCCTGACATCAAACAAACACCCTGAACTATATTATAAAAGTACTGGCATGCCTAAGCAAAAATGCACTCCTGTTATAGCATTTTATCCTTATAAATTCTATGATGCATATGGTAATGTTTGCATAATACAATGAAGCAGTTGCAGCAGCAGGTTGACAAATGAAATCAAGGTTGTTCATTTCCGGTACTGTATATATGTCTACAGTGGTTATAAAGGGTCTTCACTGCTAATCAGAGAATTGATTACTTCTCATGCCACTGCAACACATGTTTTGCTTTTCCACAAAGATTTACTGTCCTTAAATGCCACTGCAGAATGTGTTTTCCTTTCTCGCAAATCAAGTGCCCCTAATTTAGAAAATACCAAAACAAGTGACTGAGAAGTTAAATAAACCTTACCACAAACCAGCCTCTTAGTTAGCTTAAATTCAGTCATGATTCTTCTGCATGAGCCTTTCTAATGAGTATTGTATGTGGGGATAAGGGAAAAGAAAAAAAGTGTTTAAAACGGCCTGCCAGTTGAACCAGGATGTCCTAACTTCATTTGTATCAGCACATTTAAATTTGAAAATGGCATCATATATTACATTTAACTTTATATTTTGTTCTCTAATAATAGTTTATGTATAAGAAGTCTCTAAACCAGATATTTACTTAAGACTTTTAGTATGTTTAAGTAATTTGGGACTTTACACAATACTGGAGGCATAAGGGGTGCTACTAGATCAGTTTATCTGCATACTGATTGGTGTAACTGAAATGCTTCTTAATTACTATATGTAAATGAACCTAGCTGATTAAATGAAGCTATTCTGTTAGAGTTCTTCAGTCTGCCATGCTGCATTGATCAAGAGCACATGAGACTCCACCAGTTAGTATAAATAAAGAACACCCATTTTGGAGTTTATTTATAACAATTACTCAACACTCGGGGCAGCACGGTGGCACAGTGGTAGCGCTGCTGCCTTGCAGTAAGGAGACCCAGGTTCGCTTCCCGGGTCCTCCCTGTGCGGAGTTTGCATGTTCTTCCCGTGTCTGCGTGGGTTTCCTCCGGGTGCTCCGGTTTCCTCCCACAGACCAAAGACATGCAGGTTAGGTGCATTGGCGATCCTAAATTGTCCCTAGTGTGTGTGCCCTGCAGTGGGCTGGCACCCTGCCCGGGGGTTGTTCCTGCCTTGCGCCCTGTGTTGGCTGGGACTGGCTCCAGCAGACCCCCATGACCCTGTGTTAGGATATAGCGGGTTGTACAATGACTGACTACTCAACACTCATTCTGCACCAATTTAGTGCCAAAAATCTCCGGGATGTCTTTACATTTTGCCAGGGTCGGTTGAATGAGTGGATATTACAGGAGCTGTTCAGGAACTGTGAATCTTACTTAAAAATTTATGTTGTGCTCTTGCAGGTTTCACTGCTGTATAATTGTGTAATAGATAGTGCTTAGTGACGTCAAAAAAGAAAACTGTGCTTGAGATTACTTGTTTGCCTGAAAGGAGTCTTAAGCTGTCTGTGAAAATCACTGGGATGCATGGGAAGCTTTGCTACTGAGCATGAATAGCACCAAGTGGTTCCTCACCATGTGCCGTCTAGTATTTCCTGTGTAGAGTTTGCATGTTCTTCCTGTGTCTGTGTGTGTTACCTTCAGGCTCTGGATTGGCTCTGGTATATGTGTGTGTGTGTGATCAACCTGTAGTGCACTGACATCCTGTCTAGGTATTGTTCCATACTGGGGTATACTCTAGCAATAAGGGTAGTGTATAAATAATGCAAGAGTACATTTTTAATCAACAGAAGGGTAGACCATACTTCTTCTACTGAATCCACAGTCTGACAAATAGCATGGAAAAGCTCAAGACATCAACAACACAGCATGCATGAACTAGCATTAACAGGCAGGCAGGTTCATGTATTGTTTTTCTTTCCACTTACATGCTTCATCAATTGCAACATTTAAATCAATGATTAATTACCACCTCTTCACTTTACAACTGTTCTTTTATCTTTAATGTTGTAAAAATTAATATTTTACAGTGCCCCCTTGCCATTTTTCTTTTGATTTCCTGTACTGCTTGATGGAGCACTAGGCTCATAAAGACACAGATCACATTATTACCTACTTCTGCAAAATTTGTCTCACAAAACTAAAAAAAGGCCTTTAAAACGTAAAGTAGTTTTCGCCCTGAAAATTAAGTTCAGGCTTGCAACATGCATCTCCAAAAAAGGCTTGGTCTATTAATCCCTAAAAGGGAACAGAAAACTGAAAAAAAAAATTTGGCTCCAGGAACAAAGGCAATGTTTTTAAAATATTTGTATAATGTGTGTAATGTTAATTCACAAAATACTTCAAAAATATGGAAGACACAGAGAGGCAACTCAAAAAATAACAAAATCCAAATCTGAAACCCAAGAGCAAAAACCTTAAACAAAAACATTCCAAAAGCAGAAAATCAAAACAAGAACATGCACAATCCAAATATCCAAAAATAGAAGCCAATAAAAAAAACAGGCAAGGGCTAATGCATCAGTACTAGGCTGATGCATCTCAGGCAAAAAATAGGCCAAGAGCAGTGTTCATACTGTATCTATAATGTCAGGGGGACCCTCTCCCTTGGGCTCAACATATAACAGCTTTATCTCCTATTGCCCTCTTCTATGTGGGGTTGATGTGCTTGATCACACATAGCTTGGTCCTGCACCTTCTCGTCAATCAAGCCCTTTTCCTTCAGATCTTCTTTTACTTTATCCATCCTCCTCCCCTTTGGCCTCTCTTGTTTTCTTTTCCTATGTACTTCAACTCCCATCTCTCCTTTGCCCATATATTCATTGTCTCTCCTCAACAGATGTCCATACCATTTCTACCTACTTTTCTGTACTTTCTTGGATATATCTCTCCTTTTCGTTATACCTCTGATTGTCTCCTTTTTTATTCTGTCCTTTCTTGTAACTTCACATATCCTTCTTAACATTCTTGTTTCTGTCACATCAAACTTCTTCTCCTGCACTACAAACCTTACCTTTAACCTTCACCTCAATTCTTCAATCACATAATACTCCTGATTCCTTCTTCCAATTGTTCCATCCACACTGTGCTCTATAGTTTATCTCAGCATCTAGTTTTCCATCTTGGGCTAACGCTAATTCTAGATATTTAAATATATCCACTCTTTTCAATAGCCCTCCCTGCAGAATAACGTCTGAATCCTGATCCTCATTTAACCTCATATATTCTGTCTTCTTCCTATTTATCTTCAATCCTCATTCTTCCAGCTTCCTCTCCACTTCCTCGTTTTTGTTGCAATACAACAGAGTGTTATCAGCAAAAAACATGCACCAGGGAAGTTGTTCTTCTCTCCCATGACTCAATAGATCCATAACCAGATCAAAGAGATAAGGGACTGGTGCAGACCTACTCTCAACATAAAACACACATGGTAAATAGAAAAACAAGTTAACAGACCGCAACTCAGTCATCTAAAAAACAAAATGCATTGTATGAAAAGATCAATTAACCGGAACAAAAACATTAACATACAGTAGAGTAATAAACCAAAACAGTCAACCAAAAAAAAAGAAACAAGAAAGAAACAGACTTAATAATGGAAAGCAGATAACAGAATCAGGGCCCCTGGAAAAACTATAATACCTATATTTAATTATTCAGTCATGTAATGCACTCATCAAATTTGAATCTACTGGGTTGTGACAGTGTTTTGAAAGACTCTGGTCTTGATCAGCTTTTAAATGCGGCACACCTTAGTTTTTGCCTTGATCAGCTTGCTTAAGATGCCTTGGTTTTGGTTTGAAACCTTTTAGCATTAAATGTTGCTTTGAATTTGTGTTTTTCAAGTACACATTTGTCACGTACTACAAAGAAATAATGCAACACAAAGTTGTATTAACTGACTGATAATTAGGGTCACATCAGCCACATAAGCATACCATATTCATCTATTTGTATTCTAAGCTGAAAAGCAAATATACTCTAAAAAGCAGGGTTTTAAGAACTCTAACATGCTACATTTGCCTACATTTGAACTACTGCATAAATAGAAAGCTGTTAAACCCACTCTTTAGAGAGCCTGTCAGACCCAAGGAATGCTCGCCAGTTTGATTGACACTCTGTTTAAATGTTGTAAGATGCAATTTGCTGAAGAATGAGTCCTCTAGACATATCACACATTTATATGCTGTTGATCTGAATTATTTCTTTGAACAGAAGGTATGCAAACTGAATTTAAAGAATCCTGTGAAGTGTTGCTTGCACTAAGGTAATGTTTCTGCACATGTGGTGCTTTAAGTTTTAAAATTACTTGCAAAATGCCATCTCCAATCTCCATCAGTCAGGAGCAATCCATACAAGGCTAGAGCCAATGATTGAGGCAATATTGTTCAACACAACATGCATTCCCTAACACACCACTGTGTTCAGGGCAATTAACAGTTGGTATCAATCTTAACACATACCTTTAGGCTGGGAAAGGAAACCTTGGGCAAAGTGCTATATAAACACTGACACAGTGACAGTGTTGACTCATGATCCGCCTATTGTGACCATAAATCATTAAACTATATTGTATATATACACTTTTAACAAAGCACATTATCACCATGCACTTTAGATCAAACACAATACTACTCTTTGAATCAACAAGAAAACAATGGCAATGGTTTTGGAAATTAATTCTTTGAAGCATTTAAAATATATAAGCCATTACTCTGGAAAATGATAATGCCTTAATTTCTTATGTAGCAATTAAAATGTCAGCTGGCATTTAAATTAATCAACTGCATCATTAAGCAAGAGGACTGAGCTTGCCTCTGGGGTTTCCTGCAATGCAGATTTTTCTTAATCAGTTTTTCTCATTAAGTCTCTCTGTGTACCTTTATGCTGATTTTTTTGTTTAACTGTTAAGTTTGTGTTACACAGATAAAAATAGTGCATTTGTTACCAAACACACTTAAAGCTCATACATTTTTCAATTTGATGAATGTTTTATTTCCTATCCTCTATAAATTACCTTGATGTGTTCATGTTGGACTGTTTTTGTGTAGTTCCTAAAAAGAATAGGCATTGCATCCATTTCTGGTGGTTGCTTTTACCTGTTGATCCATAGATAGCTCCAACGATAAGCCCTGCCTCTTCTGGGCATGGGGTGTATATAAACAGACAATCCGACAAAGATAATGTCTTTTGACCAGAGGAGACAAAAGAGGCAGAGCTCCCTAACACCAGTGTATTTAACAACAATGCAAGTGGCTTGTTTATTTTTCACAAAGTAAGACTTTATTAAATGGGGCTGTCATTGGTGTTGCACCCACACTACTTGCACCTGTTTCTGGAGATCATTGCACATTGGTGTAGATAGCTAGATTGCCTGTAGACAAGGAAGACCTCTGGGCCATGGTGCAGCGGTTAGTGGATGAGGTGGTGCAACTCCAAATACAAGTTGTAATCGACAAGATCAGATCACAGAGGATGGCACTCGCCATGCAGAGTGTGGAAGTGGCCTTCACAGTTGTTGATGCCCCCTTCAGCCCCATGATAACATTGAGGCTTACTTCTTGATGTTTGAGTGCACCACAGCAAGACAGAGGTAGCCTTCTGAAAAATGGGCCAAAATACTGGCCCCCTTTAAGATGGGTGAAGCCCACAGTGTACAACCTAAACAAAAAATCATGCTACCAAAAATCACCCCACTTTGAAGCAGGAGATATTGGGCCCGTATGGGCTGATGACTGGGTGCCTAGCCCAGGGGTAATGTGGTTGGTGGTTTGATCTGGACCAGTCTGCTAGAACATAGACATTTGACCTGTGGGGTTGGACGAGTGAAGATGACCAGATCCGCCATAGCCTAGAAAGCACCCAAGGGCCAGGAACCAGGTACAAGACACCAGCACAGGTGCGATGGTGCAAATGTGGGAAGCAGATACATGCTTTATTCAACACCCCACTCCTGGGGGATCCCATGGACTACAGAAAGGCCTTGGTGAAAACCCTCTTGCCTTTCCCTTTTCAGGTAGAACTTAGGTAAATGCACACACCATGGAAGCCCTTTATACCAGGTTACCTTTGGCCATTATTGTTTGCTGTCACTTCCCATTGTAACAATACAATTTTAAAGAGGCCATTCTTACCTGTATATAGGGCGAGACCTTGACATATCCCACTATAGTCTGTTGTTTGAGTGCCCAGGTGTTCACTCACAGGATCTGGGTAGCAGTTCTACCCAATCTACCATATGCCATAGTCCTAGGGATAGACTGGCCACTAAACAAAATTGACAAGGAACTGCCACTGGCTGACCACTCACAGAAACAGAGGCTAACCACTGAAGAAATTCTCCAGAGGGTCTCATGTAATTCAATATGGCAAACCCATTTTAGCTGTTTAGCTTCACTTTCTCCCTATTCAGATGGGAGCATTAGAAGGACAATTCACGAGCAATGCTATAACCTCGGTTGATGGTTAGCCGACAGCAGAGTGTATAACTGCGGGAGCATCCTTTGAGATAGTAGAAGACTTGTTATACTGAGTGGCTGAGAACCGAGGAGAAGTGAGGCACCATCTTCTCTTTCCCTGGCCTCACCCATGAAAGCTGTGTGAAATGGGCGATGCACACCTACTGGGGGTGCAGTGCGGCTCAGAAAAGACACGGGAGCACATCAAATCTTTGTTCTACTGGCCCAGCATTAATGAGAAGGTGCTTCATGTCCCTTGCTGCCAGCTTTCATAAATTTCACATGAAAAATGAGAGCCCTTCATCCCATTGCCCCTCAATTGACATTCCTTTCAAGCAGATCTGCATAGATATCATTGGACCACTTGAATACTCTGCATGGAAACTTAAATACATCCTGGTCCTTTTGACTGTGCCACTTGGAATCCAAGGGCCATCCCTTTCCGAGTGACTTATACTAAAAGCATTACATGGAAACTAGTGGGGTTCTTTGTGTGGGTGGACAT
Source organism: Polypterus bichir lapradei (assembly GCA_026402145.1). Taxonomy (NCBI): domain Eukaryota; kingdom Metazoa; phylum Chordata; class Cladistia; order Polypteriformes; family Polypteridae; genus Polypterus; species Polypterus bichir. The sequence continues at coordinate 64,165,728 of JANRMT010062790.1, read as the reverse complement.
CCCCAAGATAATCTACATGGATCACCATACACCCTTTACATCAAGTACCTTTAAGGAAACTTCCAAGCTGCTCTGTATCTTGCACATCAAGACGTCTGTCTGCCATCTCCAGATTGATGGGTTTATCGAACATTTCAATCAAACACTTTAGCAGATGTTGCAGAAGGTGATACATGAAGACGGGAGGGACTAGGACCAGTTGCTTCCCTTGGTTCTGTTCACCTATCACGAGGTACTTTAGATTTGCATGGGCTTCTCCCCATTTGAGTTGTTAAACATTCTGCAGCCCAGGGGACTTTTTGACCTGGTGAGGGACAGCTGGGAGGATGAGCAGGCAACCCTGATGAATGTCCTGGAATATGTGGCCAACCTCCAAGAGTGCTTCTCTAAAGTCAGTCCCCTTGTTATGGAGCACCTGGACAAGGCCTGGAATTCACAGAGTTGTCTTTATGACCATGACATGAGCCACCTTGAGTTCCACCCAGATGATAGGGTTTTGGTACTGGGCCCACTTCTCACTCTAAGCTCTCTGTCCACTGATAGGGCCCTTTCAAGGTCAACAAGCAGAAGGGATTAATAAACTATCAAATCATCCAGCCTATATGACGCCCATGGTAACTTATTTACCATATAAACCTACTGAAAACCTGGAAGGAATGGAGGGCCCAACTGCTTCAACTCTAAGTGGCACATTCTTTGTGAACAGCAACAAACTCATTTACAGGGATGACTGACTCCACCCCAAAATAACAAAGCCTGAAGTCATGGTAAGAGAGTGCCCTTACTGCCTCCCAGAGATATAGAGGCCTGGAGTTAAGCTAGAGGTTAGAAGGGTGCTGGACTTGGGAGTTATTGAAGAAAGCTATAGCTAACTGATCCAGTTCTACTGTTCTTGTCCTCAAGATGGATGGAAGTTACCGGTTCTGTAATTACTTCCACTGGCATAAGTAGGTCTCCCAGTTCAATACCTGACCCATGCCAAGGGTGGATGATCCCTTGGAGTGCCTAAGAAGTGCTAGGTTTATGTTCACCATTAACATAATGAAGAAATATTGACAGATCCTCATGACCGACTCGGCTAAAGAGAAAAACCATGTTTAGCACCCCTAGCGGGTACTAGCAGTACTGTATCCTACCTTCTGGGCTGCAAGGAGCCCCAGCAACCTTCAAGCTTCTACTAGACAAGCTACTACAACCCCATAATGCCTATACTGCTGCCTGCATCAAAGACATTGTCATCGACTCCAGCATCTAGAAGGAACATGTATGCCATGCTTTATTTGTCCTTTGCACAATATTTGCCATGTCAGTAACAAGTAACCAAAAGACGTGTCACTTCAGTCTCATGGATACCAAATATTAAGGTTTTATGGTGGGACAGGGACAGGTAAAATCAAAGCTTGCAGAAATTTGTGACTGGCCCTGATAGCAAACTAAAAGGCAGAATCATGCCTTTTTTTTTATTTTATTAATTTTATTGTAATCATTCCATACAAATAAATCAATTTTTTGCAAAAAAAAAATAGAATGAATACAACTTAACCCCCACCCCTAAGAAAGAGAGCATGGCCAACGGAGTAAAACTTAAAGCTTGTAAACATACCCAAATTGATTAGTTTAAAAGGGCAATAGAGATGAATAGAGAAGAAAAAGAAATGCGGAAAGAATTGCTTCCTCGGTGCTTTAAGAGCTTATTCTAAAATATTAGTGATTAGATCCTGCCAGGTTTTGAAAAAATTCTGTACCAATCCTCTAACTGAGAATTTGATTTTTTCCAATTTCAAATAGTATAAAACATCGGTTTCCCACTGACTTAAAAGAGGAGAGTTAGGATTCTTCCAGTTTAGCAAAATAAGTCTGCGTGCCAATAGTGTAGTGAATGCAATCACAGTTTGTTTGCCCTTCTCCACTTTAAGCCCATCTGGAAGAACACCAAACACAGCTGTTAATGGGTTAGGAGGGATTGTGACACCAAGGCTGTCTGAAAGACACTTAAAAATTTTGGTCCAAAATGATGTTAATTTGCTGCTGGCCCAAAACATGTGACCCAGTGAAACTGGGACTTGATTGCAGCGTTCGCAGGTTGGATCTTGACCTGGGAACATTATGGACAGTTTTAAGCGAGACAGATGTGCTCGATATATAATTTTGAGTTGAATAATTGTATGCTTTGCGCATATAGAGCTCAAGTGATTTTTCTGCATTGCTACCTTCCACTCCTTTTCTAATATATTGATTAAGAGATCTTTTTCCCATTGTCCTCTTGGATCTTTGCAGATATATTGCAGAGATGGTGTCTAAGTCCTCGAAATTGAGCAATATTTCTTCCAGCCTCGGGATTGGTGCAAGATGAGGAAAATCGGGCAGGTTCTGTTTAACAAAGTTCCTAATTTGAAGATAGTGAAAGAAATGTGTAGCTGGAAAGTTAAATTTGGATTGTAATTGTTCATAGGATGTAAAGATGTTGTCTATATAAAGATCTCTAAGTAATCTAATCCCAAATCTTTTCCAGATATTAAAAACTGCATATGTTTGCGAGGGTTGAAAAAGGTGGTTCTCTTACAGAAGTGCCACAGATAAAAGATTCTCCATCCTAAAATGTTTTCTACATTGGTTTCATATTCTGAGTGAGTGAAGCACTAATGGATTATTAGTAAAATGGCGATAACTTACATTTGTTGGGGCGCAGAGGAGGAAATATAAAGAAGTACTGCAGGATATTACTTCTATTGCAGACCAAGCCTGTGTCTGTTCATCTATTTGTGTCCAGGTTTTTATAGCTTGTATGTTTGCTGCCCTTTAATAAAACTGAAAGTTAGGTAGAGCTATGCCACCTTCTGCCTTAGGTCTTTGTAGGGTCGCTTTTTGGATACGTGGACGTTTTGAGTTCCAAATAAATGAGGTTATTGTTGAATCTAATTGCTTAAAAAGATTTATTGATATATATTGGAATGTTTTGAAATAAAAAAAGAAGCTTAGGAAGAATGCTCATCTTAACAACCTTAATACTTCCAGCTAGAGTGAGATGAAGGGTTGACCATCTATGCAAGTCTTGCTTAATTTTTTCCATACAGATGGCAAAATTTTTTTGATAAAGAGCTTTGTGTTTACTTGTGATGTTAACCCCTAGGTATTTAAACTGATCTGCAATGATAAACGGTAGGGTGTCTAATCTAATATTATATGCCTCAGAATTGACTGGAAAGAGTACAATTTTATTCAAATTAATTCTGAGACCAGAGATCTTTTGAAATTCTGTGAGTGCTGTTAAGACTGCAGGCACAGCATTTTGTGGGTCTGATATATACAGTACCATATCGTCTGCATATAGAGAAATTTTCTGTTCCAGTCCCTCTCTGATAATCCCCTTTATCTGATAAGCGTTTCGACAGTGAACCGCCAGTGGTTCAATGGCGATTGCAAATAGCAGTGGTGATAAGGGGCATCTAGCTTAAAGAAGTCTGAGCAAATGTTGTTAATACAAACTGAAGCTTCTGGATTGGTATACAGTAGTTTGATCCATGCACAAATGTCCGGGCCAAACCCAAATTTCTCTAATGTAGTGAAAAGGTATTTCCATTCAATCATGTTGAATGCTTTTTCTACATCCAAGGATAATAATATTTCTGGGGTGTTTGACTTTACTGGTGAGTAAATTACATTAAACAGGCGTCGAAGCTTTGAAGATAAGTGTCGACCCTTGATAAATTCAGTTTGATCTTGTGATATTATCGAAGGCAGCACTTTCTCCATCCTTCTAGCTATGATTTTTGAGAGTATTTTAACACCATTATTCAAAAGTGAAATTGGTCTGTATGATGAGCATTGTAATAAGTCCTTATTTTGTTTAGGAAAGACAGTGATTAATGCTTGGCGAAAAGTTTGAGATAAAGTTTGATTGTCTCTAGCTTCTGTAAATGTTGCTAATAAAAGGGGAGCTAGCTGAGTGGAGAATTTGTTATAAAATTCTACAGGGTAGCCATCAGGGCCTGCTGCTTTCCCGCCTTGAAGTGATTTTATAGCATCTAGTATTTCTGATAGCGCCAAAGGTTTATCGAGTTCCTCCGCATTAAAAGTGTCTATTTGTGGTATCTGTAATGTATCCAGAAATGCATTAGATTGTGCGTTGTCTTCTTTAAACTCAGTAGAATATAAGGATTTATAGTAGTCTATAAATGTGTACAATATATTTTTATGGTCAATATTTTCATTTCCGTTCGTGTTGGTGATTACTGGGATTGCATTGTGAACTTCTTGCTTATGGATTTGTTGAGCTAAAAGCATATTAGCTTTCTCTCCATGTTAATAGTAGTGTTGTCTTGATTTATAAATTAGTTGTTCAATTTCTTTAGTTGTCAGGAGGTTGAGTTCTGAATGTAGAGCCTGCCTTTTCCTATGTAGAGCCTCGCTTGGATGCCTGGCATGTTCTTCATCTATTTTAGTAATTTCGCCTCTTAGCTCTGATACTTTCTTGGTTTCTAACTTATTCCTGTGGGAAAGATATGAAATAATCTGTCCTCTTAAGAAGGCATTGAGAGTTTCCCAGAGAATTCCTGCAGACACATCTGAGGATCTATTTGTCTCCAGGAAGAAATTTTTTTGTTTGGATATGAATTCTGTATAGTTCTCATCTGCTAAAGAAGCAGGTTAAGACGCCATCTGTGAGGTGAGAGTGTTGGGCATAATGACTTTAGCTCCAAGATCAGAGGTGCATGGTTGGAGATTACAATAGTGTCGTACTTGCAAGATTTAATCGTAGGCAAGAAATTATTATCTATAAAGAAATAATCAATTCTTGAGTAGCAATGATGTACTGGTGAGTGCAACGAATATGTTTTTGAGTTTGGGTTTAGAAACCTCCAGGGGTCTGATAAGTTGCGGTCAGTTACAAACTGTATAATTGTCTTAGCTGTGTTAGATGTCATCCCCCCTGTGACAGGAGTCCTATCTAAGAGTGGGTTTAAAACACAATTAAAGTCCCCAGCCATTATAATTTTATTAGTGTTCACATTGGAAATTGATGCAAATACATTTTGCATGAATTCCTTATCATCGATATTAGGTGCATAAACATTTATCAAAATCACGTTACAATTAAATAAGTTGCCCAGCCCCAGCCCCAGCCCCAGCAACCTTCAAGCTTCTACTAGACAAGCTACTACAACCCCATAATGCCTATACTGCTGCCTACATCAATGACATTGTCATCTACTCCAGCGTCTAGAAGGAACATGTATGCCATGTTTTATTTGTCCTTTGCACAATATGTGCCATGGGAGTAACAAGTAACCAAAAGACACGTCACTTCCAGTCTCATGGATACCAAATATTAAGGTTTTATGGTGGGACAGGTACAGGTAAAATCAAAGCTTGCAGAAATTTGTGACTGGTCCTGATAGCAAATTAAAAGGCAAAATCATGCCTTTTTGGGTCACGTGGGACATTACTGCCAGTTTGTACCATGATTCTCCAGAGGGCTACATCTTTGACAGAGGTAACTTGGAAGTGAACTCCCAATCAGATGGTATGGACTCCTGAAGCTGAAGTGGCTGTCATGACCTGAAAAAAATCCTGATTTTAGCTCTGGCACTGATCTTCCCTAATTTTCCTGTTCCTTTCCCACTCCAGACTGATGCATCTGACACTGTCCTGAGCACCAAGTTAAGTTAAATCATGGATGGAGCAGAACACCCTGTTATGTACCTCAGTCAGAAACTGTTGTACCGAGAGAGAAGGTATGCTGCAATAGAGTGAGAAGTGCTAGCCAAAAACAGGACAATTACCCAGCTTTGCTATTATCTCCTGGGGTGGGAGTTCATGCTGGTGATACAGCATGTGCTTCTGCAGAGGCAGGCAGTGTACAAGGCTAGGGCATGGGTCACCTGTTGGTTCCTGAACCAGCAGCCTTACAAATATGCGGTCCATCACAGAAAAAGAGCACTCCATGCTAACGTGGATGTCCTCTCCTAGCTCCATGACCCTCACAGCTACTTCCGCTTGTTCCACTGGGGACATGCCGAATGGGGCACTGTGTCATGCAGGTAAGCCTAACAATACCACTACCCCAAGGCAAAAAGTATACAATGACAGTGTGAGGGGCAGTTGGTTTTACTTCAATTGGTTTATTTTTCACAAAGCAAACCTTTTTTAAATGGATTTTACACTGGGGTAACACTCCAACAATTTGCACATGTGTGTCGAGAGCATTCCGCAATGTTTAAAACATTACAATGCCAATTCTAGCAAAAATCACAATACAGTGCTGAATATACTTCAGATATATATGAAATATTGTGGTTTATGTGGTTTATATATCTTGGATAATAAAAATGGCAATAACTGGACAGAAAATGTATCTACTTTAATAGTTTACTCAAAAACTGACACTGAGGTGGCCTAAAGTGCAGTTCTGTAGTGTACTAAGCGGAATATTGAATTCAGATGGTTGAACTGATGATTACCTTTTGCATCAGCAGGAAAAATAACCTGGGTGTAGACACACTCTATTTTGAGAGAGTGAAAAGCTCAATCACTGTTATTGCAGCTCCCACTCCTAACATTATCAATAGATCTCAATTGATTGCTGTAGTCCCTAATGCACTGAATGTGTCGATTGGTAGACCATTACTGAAAAAATCAGATTTAGACTGAAATATGTTTCATAATTTTAGACCAATTTCAAATTTACCCCTTCCTTCTGAAGTTTTTGAAAAAGTAGTAACTTGACAGGAGTCTCACAATATCCATTACAACTTACTTGAAAAATTTCACTCTATTACATTTCATCACAATACAGAAACAGAATTAACTTGTGTTGTCAGTGACATTCTGATGTCTTCTAGTGAAGGAAATGTAATAGGTAAATTGTTAAATTTAAGCTCAGCTTTTGACATTTTTGATTCCTCTATTCCATTATACAGTATATGCTTGAAAATATGTACTGTCCTTGTCTAGTTTAGCTCATACTTATCAATGCAATATCAGTATGTACAGAAATGTGAGGATAGTAGACCATTAGTAGATTCTGAACTTATATATGGTGTCTCTTGGGGCTCACGTTTACGGCTGTTACTGTTCTCTGCTTACATAGTGCAGCTGAGAGGTATAGTATATTATAGATTCTTACTTGTATGCTCATTTATATCTTTCCCTCAGGCATTTCTCCTACTATATCCTTAATGGTGTCAATGACTTAATAAAAGTACAGAACTAGAAACAGTCTTTAAGAATGGAAAAAGCAAAAAGTTATTAATTGATGAGAATGATACATACTGTACAGCAAAAAGGATTAAGTAGAATTAAACATAACATTTTTGAACTGGCATAAAATTTAGGCGTTATTTTTCACATCACATTATCAAAAAACTGCTTTTTCTTCTGAAAATAATATAAAAATGACAACCTTTTAAAGGACTGTATGCAGGATACACAGAATCAATTTTATGCAGTTATTTCTAGTTGAATTGAATGCTGCAATACATTATTGACAGACTGTTTAAACATTTCCATGTAGTAGCTTACATTAGTTCAAAATGCTGCTGCAAAAGCCATTTGTAAAATTACTGTATGACAGTATCACTGCTGTTCTTAAGTGTTTTGTACTTCCTTTAAAGTTAAGTTTAAATTATTTTTCAAAATTCTCCATCTAAGATATAGAGCTTGAAATGACTTGTATGTACCCAACAAAACTTGCATACAATATAATAAATTCAACTTCATTAAAGTACCTTTATAAAAATTTGAAAAGTTAAATGGATGACCAGTTCATCAAAATGATGAGTATGAAAGAAATAGTATATGAGGAAAGAAAATTAAGGAACTTATTTTAATTTACTCTGGGCAATTACACTCTCAATATTGTTCAGTTTAGTCACTGACACATGCCATTTGCACAAGGATAATTATCATCTTGTTTCATATGTTGTCAATGTCTGTAGTACCACTTCCCTCAATTGTGTGGATTATAATACTGTAACGGTGCAAAGACTATTAATCTGATATATCATCTAGTATACAATATATACATATTGTTAAGATATTAATGAGAAACATTACACTCATAAAGGTTTGGGGAAGGATTCCCCATATACTGCAAGGTCTGGGTAATCTATTAAGACTGATACAGTAATTTGAAATCATCACAAAGGACAACAGGATCATGAGATGACTGGATTAATATACAAGACGGACAGGAAATGATGTATATTGATGGGAAAACAAAACATGACCGAGATAAGAAAGTGAGGAGCCGGAAATTAAGTCATCAGATTGGGATGGAAGGGAGGTAGTTGTTATGAAACAGAAGAAGGATCATCAGCGTGTCTTCCAGGCAGTGCGTTTATTCAGTTGATTTTCTGCTAAATAAAAAAGAGAGGCATTAGTACTCTGCTCCAAACCTGCTTTCTTTGAGTTCTCGCACTTCAATGAGTCCATTGGCTGCTCCCTAATCGCGTGTGTGTGACAATATATATATATATATATATTGTCACTAACTCCACAAAGAGCCATATCAAGGTTTGGGGCAGCTACCCGTATGATTGGTATCCTGGCTGTAAAGTCGTAAATATGTTACACCACACTGATGTGCACAAAACCGAGTCCAAAACAGAACTGAGGGAATAGGGAAAAGGTGGAAGCTTTTAAAGGGGAAGACAGGAAGTGAGGTCAAAAGGGTCTGGCTCATAAGGGTCTTCAACCATAGGCTCGAGCCCGGACGTGACATCACAGGGGCCAGAGCCGGCAAGGTCTTCTTCCATAGGCTTGGACCCGGAAGTGACGTGACGAGGGCTAGGTGGAATCTCCCATGAATGGTCTGCAAGAAATGGAGAAAAAGAGTCCGTGCACTCTGCCACATCCCGGTCTGATTTTGAATTGCCCTTACTCAAGCCCTTTAGCTGCCTCACATGCGCACGTGTGTGACAATATATATACTGTATGTACAGTATATACTGCTATTACTTACTTACTTACATAATCATTAAGGAAATCATCTTCAGGTACGCTAACAGCACTGCAGCACTTGCCACTAGCGTATTTTGAAGCTGACTTCCCCAATTTGCACATAATCTTGATGTTAGCACGTTGTTCGAACTGCGACATTGCACTGAATGACTATGCACACATCTAACTCAAATGGTAATTAAAACAATACTACATGCTGAAATCAATCCAGACCTGTTGTAACTGATCTACAGATGTGCTGTGCTTCCCTCCACCACAATGTGTGCATAATCTGTCTCTCACTCTCCCACTATATTACAATTCCGGGAACCTTTTGACTGCCCCTCACATGGCGATCTGTCAATAATTCAGTGATGACATTGTCTATCCACTTCTCCATGACATGAATGGATGAGGCTAATACTACTACAACAAATTCTTGGAGAAAGTGGAAACTGAAAAATTGGGTTCATCAGAGGATTCAGCCATTGCTGATGAAATTTCTGGCTTTGCTCTTCAGAAAGTCATGTTCTTGTGGCTTCCAAACACACTATGCCATTTTCACAGATAGTTTTTATCAGTAGCACCTGATGACCCCGATTCTATTGACTCACTAACACAATGTCTGACTTGTATCTCAGAATGGATGAATAGTAACTTTCTCAAGTTAAATAAAGAGAAAACTGAAATCTTAGTGATTGGCAATAATGGATACAATGAGGCTATTAGAAATAAACTGGATACATTAGGATTAAAAGTCAAGACGGAGGTAAAAAGCTTAGGGGTAATTGTTGACTGTAATCTGAATTTTAAATCGCATATTAATCAGATCACTAGGACAGCATTTTTTCACTTAAGAAACATAAGTAAAGTTAGACCTCTTATATCACTGAAAGATGCTGAGAAATTAGTTCACGCGTTTGTTTTCAGTCGACTAGATTACTGTAACGCACTCCTCTCAGGACTACCCAAGAAAGACATAAATCGTTTGCAACTAGTGCAGAATGCAGCTGCTAGAATCCTAACTAGGAAAAGAAAATCCGAACACATTTCTCCAGTTCTGATGTCACTACACTGGTTACCTGTGTCATTCAGGATTGACTTTAAAATTCTGCTTATGGTTTATAAAGCCTTAAATAATCTCGCCCCTTCTTATATATCGGAGTGTCTGACACCTTATATTCCAAATCGTAACCTCAGATCCTCAAATGAGTATCTCCTTAGAATTCCAAGAACAAAACTTAAAAGAAGTGGTGAGGCGGCCTTCTGCTGCTATGCACCTAAAATCTGGAATAGCCTGCCAATAGGAATTCGCCAGGCTAATACAGTGGAGCACTTTAAAACACTGCTGAAAACATATTACTTTAACATGGCCTTTCTATAACTTCAATTTAACTTAATTTAACTTAATCCTGATACTCTATATGTTCAATTTCCTCATAATAACTATTCAGGGTAGCTCTACAATCCGTACTGACCCCTACTCTCTTTTCTGTTTCTTTTTCCGGTTTCTTTGTGGTGGTGGCCTGCGCCACCTCCACCTACTCAAAGCTTCATGATGCTCCAACAATGATGGATGGACTAAAAGGCAGAATTCTACGTGACCATCATCATCAAGCCTTTCCGTGAGAACCCTAATCCAAAGAGGACTGTTTCATTTATGTTAGGTAGAATGCCCAGAGGGGACTGGGCGGTCTCATGGTCTGGAATCCCTACAGATTTTTTTTTTTTTTCTCCAGCCGTCTGGAGTTTTTATTTTGTTTTTTCTGTCCCCCCTGGCCATTGGACCTTACTCTTATTCGATGTTAATTAATGCTGATTTATTTTGTTTTCATATTGTGTTTTTTATTTTTCTATTCTTTATTATGTAAAGCACTTTGAGCTACTGTTTGTATGAATATGTGCTATATAAATAAATGTTGTTGTTGTTGTTGTTGTTTTCCAGATTTTACAACCTGCTGTGAGTTCATCCAGTTCTGATGCGATGTTACATAAATTCAAGGTTTACTTCAGATAATCTTTGAAAAGCTTTTTGTTTTCCTCCAGCTCCTGTGGCCAGATACATTTCATACAAAATGATACTATGGAGACAAGATTGAGGTATTTCTATGACATGTCAACGATACAATTTATCAATAGCACCTGATAATCCTGTGATGATCCTTGTGTTCCTGAGTAGTAATTTTCTCCAACTAAATAAGGAGAAAACAGAAATCTTAGTGATTGGCAAAAATGGATATAATGAGGACATTAGAAATAAACATGATCCATTAGGAAGACAGAGGTAAAGTGCAAGACTCTCTAACCAATCTCTCTCATTCTTTCCTAGGGAACGAAGCGTAAGCAGTAGCAGAAAATGGCCGACAGTGAGATGAATCGCGTTGCCGTCATCGTAGAAGAACTCCTGGCTCTCGACAAACAGATCCAGAAACTCCTGTCCAGACAAAGGTACCTTAGGAATTTGAAGGCTCGGCTGCTGGAAACACTATCCTTGCCACCTGAAATCGACGTTACACGCCGGGTTTCAGTAACATCAACTCCACGTTGTGCCGCTCACCTCCAAGGACAAGTAAGCTTCAACCCTGCGCCTCGTCGGAGCGACGATGCCACCGATGAAGACCTCGGCATGTTTCAGCAAAGCAGGCAGGGGTTCAAGGCTAGAATACCTCCATCGGCACAGGCGAGCATCTCAACCCAGAACCGGTTCAACCCTCTCCATGTCCCCAGTTTGCCTTCAACCCTGGGTGATGTAATTGTAATGGGTGATTCGATTGTAAAAAATCTCAACATCACATCTTTTGTTTCTTGTTTTCCCGGTGCTTGTGTCCGAGATGTGATGAGATGTGCACTGACAGTCTACGAGAAGCACAAGAACAGGGCAGTGGGATCCATTATATTACACGCCAGCATAAATGACGTGAGGAACCGACAGTCGGAAATTCTCAAGGCTGACTTTGCAGCACTAATTAAAGACATGAAGGAGAGGACCCCGTCGGCAAGGATCTTCATCTCGAGTCCACTACCTCTCGTTAGATGATCAAACGAATACTACAGTCGTCTGCTGGGATTAAACAACTGGCTGAAAGGCTTCTGCGAGAATCAAGACATCAGGTTCATCGACAACTGGGACCTCTTCTGGGAAAGGCCGCATTTCTTCAAACGGGATGACCTGCATCCGAATAGATTCGGCGCCCAGGTCCTCTCCGAAAACATCGCTAATGTAATTCGTCTCTCTTGACTGTCTATTTCTACTCTTAACCCCTTCCGTGATGCTAATGCTTTGCTAGGACATGATAATTCTTTAACAAAATCTTCCGTAAAAATGCACAATATTAATACTCTAATAATCAATCTTAATGCACGTAAAAAATCTAGGCAGTGTGGCATAAACTCTAATAATTTAATTACAATTACTACCTTAGATGAAAAACATATTAAAACTATAAAAACAGATTATAGATTAAATAAAAAATACACACAGAGCAGCGCTAACAAAAATAACTTAATTTCTGTTCCTAACACCAATAACGCACATAGAATTCAGCTCTGCTCCTCCAAAACATTAAACATGGCACTATTAAATGTTAGAGTATTAACTAACAAGACGTTTTTTATCAACGATCTTATTAGTGATAGAAAAATTGATTTTATTGCACTAAGTGAAACGTGGCTTAGCTCAGACAGCACTGCAGTTTTAATCAAATCTGTGACTCTGAATTACAGTTTTACTCGTGCGGATCGCCAGGGAAAGAAGGGCGGTGGCTTGGCAAACATTTACTCATGCCGGTTAAAGTGTAAAGATGTCAGTTTTGGTAAATTCAAGTCCTTTGAGTAACTCGCTGTTATTATTCATGAAGATACTCACATTCTAGTATTATCCGTGTATAGACCTCCTAAATTTAACGCATCTTTCTTTGAGGAATTATCAAACTTAATGTCAATTTTAATTACGAACTATGACACACTCTTAATAGTCAGTGGCTTTAAATTTCATATCGATAATCAGTGTGACCAAAAAGTAAAAGAATTCATGTACCTCCTGGACTCTTTTGATTTGTTAATCAGCCTACACATAAAGCAGGTCATACGTTAGACTTAGTAATTACCAAAGGACTAAAAGTTGATGTAAAGCAGGTCATTGATATTGGTCTATCAGACCATTTTCTTTTACTATTTAATACAGAAATAATGATAGAAAACATTCATGAGAAGCATATTGTTAAAAAATGCTTCTTTGATTCATCAGCAGCTTTGAAACTTACAAACATTCTAAGCAATCAGTCTGTTTATAGTGCTAACTATAATAGCTAGGATAATGTAAATACTAAGGTGGAAAAGTTTAATACTAAGGTAAGAGCTGCTGTTGACATAATCACACCTGAAAAGACAGTTAAAAAATCTTCTGTCATTGTTATACCATGGAAGACCCAAAGAGTGTCTGATTTAAAGAGAACATGCCGGAGAGCTGAGCATAAATGGAGGAAAACTAAACTGAATATCCACTATGAAATATTATAGGTTAAAATAACAGAATGCAATAACACAGTCAGTCTTGAGTGGCGCTTCTGTTTCTCTAAAATTATAAATAACAATGCTAGTAATCCCAGAATCTTATTCTCTATGATTGATTGTCTGCTAAACTCAGGTAACACAAAGGAATGGCTCCAAAATACTTCCAGTGAAACCTGTGAGGCTATTGCTGTATTCTTCAATCAAAAAATGAATGATATTAGAAATAATATAGTATATCTCCCCAACACTGCGGATCCTCCTAAGCCCCAGTACTCCATTATAAACAAATTAAATTCTTTCACCAGGATAGATTTACCTGATTTACATAACATAATTTCTCAACTGAGACCCTCCACTTGTGTCCTTGACCCAATACCAGCAAGTTTTTTCAAAGAAGTATCAGGCGTGCTAATTGATAATATTCTTGATATTGTAAACTTGTCATTAGATACGGGGGTCTTTCCAGACTATCTTAAGATTGCTGTAGTTAAACCCCTACTCAAGAAAAATAATCTTGACCCCTCTGCTTTTGAAAATTTCAGACCCATTTCTAACCTGCCTCTCTTAAGTAACATTTTAGAGAAGGCAGTCATTATGCAGTTAAATAACCATCTCAGTAAACATGCTATTCTTGATAAATTTCAGTCAGGTTTTAGAACAAATCACAGCATAGAAACTGCACTCGTTAAAGTAGTAAATGACTTGCGTGTTATTGCAGACAGAGGCCATTTATCTGTTCTCATCCTCTTAGATCTGAGTGCCGCATTTGACACCATTGATCACAATATTCTTAGAAATCGCCTTAGTCAATGGATGGGCCTCTCTGTTTTCAGTCGTCTAGATTACTGTAACACACTCCTCTCAGGACTACCCGGAAAAGACTTAAATCGTTTGCAACTAGTGCAGAATGCAGCTGCTAGAATCCTAACTAGGAAAAGAAAATCCAAGCACATTTTTCCAGTTTTGATGCCACTACACTGGTTACCTGTGTCATTCAGAATTGACTTTAAAATACTGCTTATGGTTTACAAAGCCTTAAATAATCTCGCTCCATCTTATATATCGGAATGCCTGACACCTTATATTCCAAATTGTAACCTTAGATCCTCAAATGAATGTCTGCTTAGAATTCCAAGAGCAAAACTTAAAAGAAGTGGTGAGGCAGCCTTCTGCTGTTATGCACCTAAAATCTGGAATAGCCTGCCAATAGGAATTCGCCAGGCTAATAGAGTGGAGCACTTTAAAAAACTGCTGAAACACATTACTTTAACATGGCTTTCTGATAACTTCACCTTCATTTAATCCTAATACTCTGTATATTCAATTCATCATAATAACTATTCATGGTGGTTCTAAAATCTGTACTAACCCCTACTCTCTATTCTGTTTCTTTTCTCAGTTTTTTGTGGTGGCGATCTGCGCCATCACCACCTAATCAAAGCACCGTGATGTTCTTACATTGATGGATTAAAAGCCAGAAGTCTGCATGACCATCATCATCAAGTCCTTCCAAGAGAACCCTAAATACAAAAAGAATTGTTTCATTTATGTTAGGTAGAATGCCCAGAGGGGGCTGGGCGGTCTCGTGGCCTGGATCTCCTGCAGATTTTATTTTTTCTCTCCAGCCGTCTGGAGTTTTTTTTGTTTTTTCTGTCCTCCCTGGCCATCAGACCTTACTCTTATTCTATGTTAATTAGTGTTGTCTTATTCTAATTCTTACTTTGTCTTTTATTTCTCTTTTCTTCATCATGTAAAGCACTTTGAGCTACATTATTTGTATGAAAATGTGCTATATAAATAAATGTTGTTATTTTTGTTGTAAAGAGAATTTATGGGTAATTATTGACTCTGACCTAAATATCAAATAACATATTAATCAGATCACTAGGACAAAATTTTTTCACTTAAGAAATACAGTAATTCCTCCTCGATCGCGGGGGTTGCGTTCCAGAACCCCCCGCGATAGGTGAAAATCCGCGAAGTAGAAGCCATATGTTTGTATGGTTATTTTTATATATTTTAAGCCCTTATAAACTCTCCCACACTGTTGACATTATTAGAGCCCTCTAGACATGAAATAACACCCTTTAGTCAAAAGTTTAAACTGTGCTCCATGACAAGACAGAGATGACAGTTCTTTCTCACAATTAAAAGAATGCAAACATATCTTCCTCTTCAAAGAATGCGTGTCAGGAGCAGAGAATGTAAGAGAGAAAGAGAGCGCGAGAGAAAAGCAAACAATCAAAAAATCAATACGTGCTTTTAAGTATGCCGAAGCACCGCAATAAAGCGGCATTTTGTAGAGGAGCGTCCGTATCCTCTAGGCAAACAGCCTCTGTGCAAACAGCCCCTCTGCTCACACTCCCTCCGTCAGGCAGAGAGAGTGAGAGAGACAGAGAAAAGCAAACAATCAAGCACCGCGCGGGAAGCATATCGTATATCATTGAGGAGTTTTATTTAATATGTAATACATGCTCTGATTGGGTAGCTTCTAAGCCATCAACCAATAGCGTCCCTTGTATGAAATCAACTGGGCAAACAGACTGAGGAAACATGTACCATAAATTAAAAGACACATTGTCCGCAGAAATCCGTGAACCAGCGAAAAATCCGTGATATATATTTAGATATGCTATACATTTACAATCCGCGATTGAGTGAAGCCGCGAAAGTCGAATCGCGATATAGCGAGGGATCACTGTATATCTAAAATTAGATCCCTTATAACTTTGCAAGATGCTGAAAAATTAGTTCACTTTTTTTTTTAGTTGACTGGATTACTGTAACGTATTCCTGTCAGGACTACCCAAAAAAGACATCAATCGATTGCAACTGGTGCAGAATGCAGCTGCCAGAAGCTTAACTAGGAAAAGGAAATCCAAGCATATCTCTCCAGTTCTGATGTCATTACATTGGTTACATGTGCCATTTAGAATTGACTTTAACATACTGAAAATGGATTCAAAAACCTTAAATAATCTTGCTCCATCATATATTTTGGAATACCTCTCACCTTACACTCTGAATCATAACATTAGATCCTCAAATGAGTGTCTGCTTAGAATTCCAAGAGCTAAACTTAAAAGAAGTGGTAAGGCAGCCTTCTGCTGTTATGCACCTAAAATCTGGAATAGCTTACCTATGGAAATTCACTAGGCTAATAGAGTGGAGCACTTTAAAAAACTGCTAAAAACCTATTATTTTAACATGGCTTTCTTATAGCTTCATTTTAGTGTAACCCAGATATTCTGTACATGCATTTAATTATCATTTTTATCATATGTCTGCAATCCGTACTAACCCCTACTTTCTCTCCTGTTCTTTTTCTGTTTTTGTGATCAAGGCACCATGCAGTCCCTACATTGATGGATTGAAGGCCAGATGTCCACATGACTATCATTATCTACAGTAATTCTTCCACGTGAAGCCTGAAAACCATGAGGACTGATTAAGATCATTTATGTTAGGTAGAATGCCTAGTGGGCCTTGGAACCCCTGCAGATTTTTTTTCTCCAGCTCCTGGAGTTTTTGTTTTGTTTTTTCTATTCTCCTGGCCAATGGACCTTGTTTTTTTATTTGTTACTTAGTATTGCCTAATGTTATTTTTATATTTTTCTTTCTTCATCTTATATTCATATTTTTCCTTTTTTATCTTGTAAAGGACTTTGAGCTACATCATTTGTATGAAAATGTACTATATAAAAAATGTTGTTGTTGATGTCCTACACACTGAACCACCCAAAGAATAATGATTGACTCAATACTCTGAGATTCTGTTCTTGGAAAGTTTTTAGAATTTTAGTTTTCAGTATTCCCTAGAATAATTTGGAGGCAGAGACTATGGAAAGCCTCAACATGCTTTATTTGATGGTGATAAAGAAGCCAAGTCACAGAGGTAAACAGCAACATGAAGACACACATAGCATGTTATGGAGAAATATTGGTGAACAACTTAAGATCTTGGTTTGAAAATGTGCCTTTTCATGCCAGCAAAAGTCTGTATGATGTTTACAGGTATTGATTTTATAACATTCACAACCATACTAAGTTGGTTAGACTTGCTGACAAGGTGGTTTAAGTTAGTACACAAATTTGTTGCTCTTCTGCTCTTCCAAAGACTGCTTTCTTCAGCAAAACAGCTTGATCTCTTCATCCAAAACAACAACCTCCTCTTCATTTAGTAGTAAATGTGTTTTGTTCTCAGGATTTTCATATCCTAGTAAAGCCATTTGTTTAAACCTTAAAAAGTGCTGTTTTTTGTTTAGTATGGTAATATTTTCTCAAGAATACAAATAATATAGCAGTTTTCTTTTCATTTTTGTGTATATCTAAAAGTGTTTGCATGTTACAGTTATTTAACATTTTTAAGAAATGAAATTAATTTAAATGCAGTGAGAGTAGCTGACACATACAATAAGTATGTTAAATACCGTATATGCTCCAATAGTGGCCCCTGGCGTTTATTTGCAAAACTAGCCTCTGCTCCTGGCGCTTAATAGAGACCGGCTGCTATTAGAGACCAGCCATTATTAAAAAAAAAACCTTCAGAACGCAATATTTTTTTGCGCGTGTCAGTACATGTAGGTACACAAAAATATTGACTAATATTACAAACAGCTACTTTATTTGAATTTCACATGCTGCATAAGACTGTTAAAGATAAATGGCAATGTCTTTCTGTACCTTTCGCTGCTATTCGTCGTCCAAATCCACAATGACGGCTTCGTTGTTGTCTAGTTCACTATCATCTTCCTCTTCTTCCAGGTTTGTCCGTATTTTGGTCAACCCGGCACGAAAATGAAGCAGTTTTAGAAACCGGTATAGCTGTATTTCTTATATATGCAACGTGCTGACATGCACATGTATTACACACGCAAAGATACAGACGCTTACAATGTATGCTAGTAGGCAAATATCAAAGACCCGGCTACTGTTAGAAACCGGCTACTATTTGGCCTCTGAAGCCCGGTGCTTATTAGAGACTGGCAACAATAAGAGACTCGGCGTTTATTTGAGCATATACGGTAGATATGTTTTTTAGAAAACTAATCAAGAAAGAGAGGAAAAAACTTGCATTTTGATTTTGCGATAATGAGAAATGTTAATTACATAGATAAAGCCATACATGGTTAACTGGATGAGTACAAAGCATTTCACTTTGTATTACTTTTCTGGGGAGTGTCCCATTTCACAGTATAATAGTCAAAGACAAGAGTTAGCTTACCTGATTATCAGCAATTTAACTTCCAAGAAATTATATTATGTCTTTAGAGGCCATCAACTTTCCAGTAATATTTGTTGGTATAAAACGATCTATTTAGCTTTTTACATAGTTTTAGAGCACTTAGTTATACAGTTTAAGCTAATCTATGTTATTGAAACTGTAATGTGAAGTATTCATACTTCGTCTAGAGAAATTTAAAATGTTTATATGTTATTCTAATGCAATTAAGTTTATTTTTCTTTTGAAAAGGACTTTAATGCGGTATAATGCAGTATAATGCATTTCCACATCCCACATGAGAGGTCCTCTTCAATCACTGTAGACTGCGACATTACCAAGCCATCTGCTCCTTCAAAACCACAGGGGCTTTGAAGTCCCACCTTTAATAATTGCATTAAAACACTCTATGATTTGAGCAAAACATCACATTTTATTATGAATTGTGTGACTTCAAAGATCCCTACAGATCATTAAATAATTTAAGTATGTCAGGATACATTTCAAATAGCATAAAAGTGTGAGATGCCCTTTTGCCAAATGAATTTGCCATTTGGACAAGTGCTGGCTTCCTACTCCTGATGTCACGCTTCCCCCACCCCTCAGCTTGCAGCCTCTGTCTCGGATTAGTGGGAATATATCGCTCCTGAAAGCAAACTATGATTCTTAGAGTGATGAGAGAAGTCTCAAAATCTACTGGAATGTTCAAGCAAATTATAGAAAAAACCCGATCTAAATCCGTTAAGTAGTTCTCTCGTTCGCTAGCAAAGTGGATGTAAGATACGCCCCGAGGCTAGTACGTAAGTGAGGAGTGCCCCGTCCCCCTCGACTCGCTGCATGTATCTCAAGTTCGCACAAATAAGTCAGTACTGCAAGCGAACTATGATACATAGCACAATGAAAGAAGTTGCAAAATCAACAGGAATGTTCAAGCAAATTATAGTAGTTAAGTAGTTCTTTCATGAAAAGTGGACAGATAATTGTTGGATTTTATACATATTTAGAGATAAAGAACACAGACATTCTGGACAGTATTTGGTGCCTTTCCCGATCTCAAACTAATGATCTTTACCTTGTGCTACACTTATTTATGATGGAAGAGGTGGGAGTTTTTGGCAGAGTGCTTAAGTGTTACATGTCCATTGATCGTCCAAGATCTTCCATTGCTGGCGGCTGTTGTAAAGGACAGGCAACCCATTGTGCAACCTCTGCCCCTCCCTCACCGCCAAATCCCATTTATATTGGACTGCAGTAGACATGTGTGACAACATACTTTACAAAACATTTTTATGTGATTGTGATGAGTAAACCCTGATGAGTTTGGCAAAAATGTGGAATGTTTGGGATTTGTGCCAAACTTGGTGAAATAAAATTCAATCTGAAGATTCTGAATTTGGGCAAGAACCTCACAAAATTAACATATCAGATACTCCAGTAAAATGCCCTTGGAGAATCAAAGAAAGGATCCTCAATATTGTCCTAGCCACTGCCTGTGCATCGTCCTTTCCATGGACTAGTTCATATCAGAGTTCCTTATTAATGGAGTAAATCCATTATAAAAATGCAATGCAGTGGCCTTTTCCATTCCACATTCCAGTATATTTATATAATATTGAGTTAGAGGATAAGTTCAGTATTTATCAGGTCGAAGCTATTTCATCACAAACATGGTATATACACATTTGACACAGAAAATTGTGCTCTAAAATGTTTTCTATAAATTTTAAAATACACATAGCCACTCCTGGTGTTTTATAATGGGACATTATAGGGCGCAGGTCACCTGGAAAACAAAAGCCTAAAAACGTACAAAATACGTCCATTGTTCAAGCCAAGAATGTTGTTGAATAGGTAAGCATTGTAAAATAGCTTATACATGTCATTTTCAAACAAAAAAACACCATTTGATTCTGCCAATTTTAAAGAAGGCCAGCTGTGTGCACTACTTTAGTATCTGTCTTCTTCTGCAACAGCAAAATCAAAGTAAACTGTTCATGCACATTGTTGATTTACTTCCATTTTTATGTGAAAACTTCTCACAGGAAGACTACTGGTATCACAAATAGAAAATATATTCTTACCTTGAGAAAAATAGTGCAAGGAATATGCAATAAAGTGATTATTTCCAGATACCTTTTGTTTTCCCAAACATACAGTTTTCTTTTGCCATTTCAAAGAGGATGAATTCAATAAGTTTTTAGGCTTTTATTCTCCAGTGGTGCTCTGTACCCTATAGTTTACTTTATAAAACAATATGACTGGCTATGTTTTTTTTTTTATTTTTTTTAATTTATAGAAAACACTTAACTTTAGAACACAACATTGTGTGTCAAATGCAAATATACCATATTTGTGAAAAAATAACATTTACTTGAAAGATTCTGAACGTAAGGAAACAATGTGTATAAAGAGAATACAACATTTCTCACTTTTAACTTAACTTAACATTCTGCCCTTTCTTTCAGTTTACCCCTCTGTCCAGGTGCTCAGGATAATTTGTTTGTCTGTTATATCACAAATTAGGTTATTTGTTAAGTTTTTCTTTTAGTATTGAATTTAGTATTTTACTCTGGTTTATTGTTCTTTATTCTATTTAATGCTTTGTTATCTGTTTCATTGTTCTATTCAGGAAAACAGATCCAATGTTACATATTGCTGTTTTTTTTTCTTTCTAAGCCTCTGTGAAGCGCCTTGAGCATGGGAAAGGCGCTATATAAATAAAATGTATTATTATTATTATTAAATAATAATTAACTAAAAATCTTGGCCTGTTTTTACCTATAAGGGTTACCTAAGCAGTAAAGAAATGCAATTAGTTGCCTTACTACACCTTTGCAAGGTTAGGAAATCATTATCATAAATATAGGTTTTGGAAATTAGTGCCAGAAACTACAAGCAGTGGGCCAATTAGAGGTAAATACAAATCATAAAATGGAGGGAGAGCTGTGTAAATATACATTCAAAAGTGCAGGAAAATCTGAAATGAACTTTCTCCCAGTCGACCCACCCAGCAGAATGATGAAACTCTTGAAAAATAATGTGAAGCTTAAGAAAAGAAGAATCTTCCCAACATGACATTTATTAACTCCAAATGGAAATGACATTTTCATTGCACAGTAAAGGCATAGTGCAGGCAATTGGTGGAAAATGCTAGAAAGAGCGGGTTAGTTTTGTTTTCATGCCTGCAGCATTTCGATGCAAAAATAATTTTAAGCACTTCTTTAGAATATGTACGTTGTTACCTGTATTACCAACAGGTATGTTTGTAGAATTACACAACTAGAGCTAAAGAAGAGTTTTCTTTTGTCCTTGGATGCAATTTAAAAAAGCTGATTAAATTATACAATACAAGAAAGGGGACAGTTTGTGAGGATATTCAGATATTCTTGCTTAGATTTGACGAAGCAAAAATTTCCTCGACTTTAACAATTTTTCATTATTTTAATATGCACATTTAAGCAAGCTGTTGTGATATTGCCTGTAAAAGAGCAGCACTGTAAAATCCACTTTTATGATCTTGGTTTTAGCAACCTTCCAGACCACTGATGGTGTTGTACAAGGGTGGACAGACTCTTTTATCATATAATGACATATCCAGTGGGTTTACACCAGCCAGATAGTTGGAGTAGTAAATTTTACTGTGAATAGCCTTTGGGCCGTTTGCACCCATGCCACAGGCTGTAGTTTGCCCACCCCTCTATCTAGCACAGAGAAAGTGTATGTCTCCTCAAAGTTTTACGCCTTATTTTTGAGGAAGAATTCAAACAGCCTTTTGATGACTTAGTAATTTTTGTTTTTTTTTTTGTAAAATTTAGTTGTTTAACATAATATTGAACACTTTTGTCATCTCTCACATTTTAATGAATGTTGGGAGTCCAACAATTGCATACAAAACCTATAACAGCTATATTGACATCACAAAATATTTTGTATGGTTTTTGTCTAAGAAATGAGTGCTTGATTCATGTTTATCTATCTGCATTGTCTGACTTTGCTTCCTCAAAGGAGGGCGTGTCAGTGGGATTTAGGAGGTCCTCAAAGTGCTGCTTCTACCATCAAACTATATTCCCAGGTGAGGTCAGCAGTACTACATCCCTGCTTTAAACAGCATGAGTGAAGCAGTCCTTCTCCCTCCTAAGTCACCTGACAGTTTGCCAGATTCACTTTGAGACTGACCAAAGGTCATTTTCCATGGCCTCACTGAACTATTGCCATACCTGAGGGAGATTTTTGCTTTTGCCACTGCCATTGCTGCACTCCACTTGGCATATTGGTAAGTGTCAGCTACATCTGAAATCCCACATGTTAACAAGTGCTAAAGTCCCCCTTCTTCAAGAGTATCAGCTATCTCATGTCTCAATGTGTCAGCAAGCACCTTGGATCACATTTTCTTTAAGTAATATTTTGTTTAACAGATTGTGATGGATGTGGTGGGACCCCTTGAAAAAGGTGTTGTACACCCATAAATCTCTCTTATTATTGTAGACTATGCTCCCTGATAACCCAAAGGCTTCCCAATCTGTATTATAAAAGGAAAGACTAATGTGAAGGAGGTAACTAAGGTACTTATGTGTGTTGAAATCCTGAAAGAGATATTACAGCTTGTGGATATTTCTAAAATATTTAACCAGAAGTTCATTCTATTATCATTCAATAAAACTTTGAAACAGCTGTTAAGAAAGTTAGTGGACAATGATGGAAGGAATTGGGACCTACTTCACCATTTAGTTTTATTATCTTGTACAGCGGTTCCATTGAACCCTAACAGTTTTTAACTATTGGAGTTTCTATATTGCAGGCATCGCTCACCTAAAACAGCAGTTTGAGAAAATGTGACCCTTAGTGAAGGAACATTTGAAGAATTTACAGATGATGCAGGCAAGGTTATATAAATTCTAAACAGGCTGCATAAATTTATACCTGGGAAAATAGTGATGGCTTTAGTCCTCACCTTTCATTCTAAAATCTTAGCATATTGCCAAGTGCCTTTTGAAAAAAAAATTGCTTATTGTATTACTTGATTTTACAGTGAAAAAAAGAAATAAAGAACAATTATATTTTTTAAATCTACTATGACCTTGGGTTCCCTGGAATGCTGACTTGGGACTGAGCTAAGTATTAATAGATCTTTTATATGATTACAAATTAAAGTTTTGGCTTCAATTAAGGCCTGTACAAGTCAGATAATTGCCGGTGGTACAGAATGCTTGTTTAATTACCTTAATTTTGCCTAATAGCCATATTGATTCCAGGGTAGGTCTAATGGCTACAAAATGACCATAAGACATCTCCAAGGTAAACTTGGTGGAAGTGGAACTGAAGGTTCAAAGGTTGTTAGATCTTAGAATAATAGAAGTTAATAGACCTTAGACCTCAGCCTATGCACTTGTCACTCTCAATTTAGCTAGTCTACATATTAATCCTGAGAAATGTCATTTTGGTTTTTATGAAGCCAAATATTTGGGATTCGTAGTCATTTATGGCAAAGTTAAGGTGTCCAAAGAGGCAATCATATCTTGGCCTTGAATGAAAAATAAATAAGTACAGGCTTTTCTTCGATGGGTTGTGTTCTGTCAGATGTTTGTGGTCCAATTGTTTGAGACAGGAGAACCACTGATGGACCTGGGGCCTCATGCATAACGCAGTGCATAGAATTCACACTATAACATGACGTAAGCACAAAAGCGCAAATGTATTTATGCACAGAAAAATCCAGATGCATAAATCTGTGTGTTCACCAACTTCCCCGTTCTTCCACTACATAAATCCCGGTCAGCGTGGATATTAACGCACGTGCACGTGCCTGCTGCCCCACCCCAACTCCACCCAGAATTACACCTCTTTGAATATGCAAATCAATATAAATAGCCCCTTACCTTCAGCGCTTCAGAAAGACAATGGCAAAAGCACAGAAAAAAACAAAAAAAAAAAACTTTAGCAAATGCGAAATGGAAGTCCTGCTAGCTGAAGCAGAGGCCAGGAAAAATGTTTTATTTGGTAGCTTAGGAAGTGGCATTAGCAACAAAAGGACATTGATGGTGTGGCATAGCTTGGCGGACACAGTCAAAAGTGCTGGAGCAGAAAATTGTACCGTGACCAAATTAAAAAAGAAGTGGGCAGACTTCAAAGTTGCCGTGAAAAGGAGAGTCGCAGCTCATCGTCTGCATGTTAGCTTCACTGGAGGAGGTACTGAAATCTTGGAGCTCACGCCGTTTGAGCAGCGAGTTGCTGCAATTATTGGCAACACACTTATTACCGGCATTTTACCAGCAGGGGAGGGAGATTCTGACATCACCGCAGGTGCCGGTGAGTTTTTATTTCTTTTTTGATTACCATTATCCATACTCGTGTAAATAATTTGCATGTGTAATAAGACAAACAATCAGATATTAATTACTGTTTATTCACTTCCAGACAATAGTACAAAAGCTGACCCCAGTGCTGAGGACATGGCTCCAGGCGATAATGGTGCTGCTTCTGTGCCGACCACATTTTCGGGCGCTGGCTGCTCACACACCCCTGCCTCGGAAACTGCTGGGTGATCATCTGGCCGTGTGCTAACTGATGCAGTTCTGGAATCTCAAAATGCATTGGTGGATGCGGTGAGAGATGTGGTCAATGCACAACAGGATGTAGCCATTGAACTACGAAATATCAAGGCAGTATTGTGTGATATTAACCAAAAATTAACTGAATTTGTGAAAAAATAAATGATGCATCTGCTTACCTGTTTTTACATTCTGTTAATTACATTCATTCAACATTGTAATGCTGTCCGGTGTGGCTGATCATTTGGTGGTCCAGGGTCAGGTTCATCATACCGCATCTCTTCAGGTACGGGCAAGTTAGGAATGAGTGCCATATTATGTAGAATGGTACATGCTTGCACGATGTGACACACTTTCTGTGGACTATAGAGCAGCACTCCACCAGTCTTATCCAGGCAGCGCCAACGGCCCTTAAGCTGCCCTATAGTACGTTCTACCACCGCCCGAGCCCAAGAGTGGAGGTCAGTATAACGTTGCTCTTGTTCAGTCAGTGGGTTGGCGAGAGGGGTGAGGAGCCACGTCTTCAGCGGGTACCCACTATCACCTGAATAATCTTGTTATATGGTTACATCGTACAGATAACGTACAACTGTAACCAAAAAGGTAATAAATGTCTTATCCTACTGCGAAACCAGCCATCACGCACAGCACCATTTTCAAGTTTGTTCCCGACACTACTATGTCTCAGGATGAATGATTCATGAGTTGAGCCAGGCCATCTCACAACAACATTAGTGAGGCGCATTTTTACATCACTGATGATTTGCACATTAATAGAGTGAAAATGCTTTCTATTTACATAAACAAATTAATTCTGTGAAGGTGCTTTTATAGCAATGTGTGTGCAGTCGACCGCTCTGATTACATTGGGAAAACCGGACATTGCTGCAAATTGCGCTTTGATGTTTGCCTTTTCAACCATAGTGTACAGAAATCTTATATATCTGCTTGACAAGCGGATCATACCATACCATACAGCTGGCATGGAACGACTCAGTGATAACTGAGAAATACCGGATCGGTCAGCCAGTTAACGCTGAAAAGCTCCTGTGGCTAAAAACCCGAGCACCACAGATGTGATGTTTTCTCTGAGGATATTGATGGAGAAGTATAGAGAAGGCCAGAAGGAGTTACATTGCGTCTTTGTGGACCTGGTGAAAGCATGACAGGGTGTCTCGAGAGGAGCTGTGGTATTGTATGAGGAAGTCAGGAGTGGTAGAGAAGTATGTAAGAGTTGTACAGGGAAGTGTGACTGTCGTGAGGTCTGCGGTAGGAGTGATGGATGCATTCAAGGTGGGGCTGGGATTACATCAGAGATCGACTCTGAGCCCTTTCTTATTTGCAATGGTGATGGACAGGTTGACAGACGAGATTAGACAGGAGTTCCCATGGACTATGACCTTTGCTGATGACATTGTGATCTGTAGTGATAGTAGGGAACAGGCTGAGGGGACCCTGGAGAGGTGGAGATATGCTCTAGAGAGGAGAGGAATGAAAGTCAGTAGTCAGTAGGAACAAGACAGAATACATGTGTGTAAATGAGAGGGAGGTCATGGAATGGTGAGGATGCAAGGAGTATAGTTGGAGAAGTTGGAATAGTTTAAATACTTGGGATCAACAGTACAGAGTAATAGGGATGGTGGAAGAGAGGTGAACAAGACAGTGCAGGCAGGGTGGAATGGGTGGAGAAAAGTGTCAGGAGTAATTTGTGACAGACGGATATCAGCAAGAGTGAAAGAGAAGGTCTACAGATAGTGAGACCAGCTATGTTTTATGGGTTGGAGATGATGGCACTGACCAGAAAGCAGGAGACAGAGCTGGAGGTGGCAGAGTTAAAGATGCTAAGATTTACATTGGGTGTAATGAAGATGAACAGGAATAGAAATGAGTACATTAGAGGGTCGGCTCAAGTTGGACGGTTGGGAGAAAAAGTCAGAGAGGCGAGATTGTGTTGGTTTGGACATGTGCAGAGGAGAAATGTTGGGTATATTGGGAGAAGTAAGTTAAGGATAGAACTGCCAGGCAAAAGGAAAAGAGGAAGGCCTAAGAGCAGGTTTATGGATGTGGTGAGAGAGGACATGCAGGTAATGGGTGTAACAGAAAAATATTTAGAGGGCAGAAAGATATGGAAAAAGATGATCCGCTGTGGCAACCCCTAACGGGAGCAACTGAAAGAAGAAGAAGAAGAAGAGTTGTAATATTTCTATTGCACTATTATATTGTATTGTGGATTACTTGTAATCTGTTCTGTATATTGTATTATGTTTACCCCCTTTTTTTGACACCCACTGCACGCCCAACCTACAAGAAAAAGGATCTCACTTTGAACTGCCTTTCCCAAGGTTTCTTCTATTTTTTTTCCTTACAAGGGTATTTTTTGGTAGTTTTTCCTTAGAAAGTCAAGGCTTGAGGGCTGTCAAAAGTCAGGGCCTGTTGAAGCCCATTGCAGCACTTCTTGTGTGATTTTGGGCTATACAAAAATAATTTGCATTGTATTGTATTGTATATAAGATGCTGAATAATGTAATATTTAGTTAAATTACCTAAAAACGAATTTGAAAATTTTAAATCAAAATGTACTGGTAATACTACTATTTGTACATTGAATATCCTAACATAAAGCAACAGAACCTCTAATCTCCGTAGTATTTCCTTCTTTCATTCAAAAGAAAGCAGCCAATGCTTTTGTGGTGAAATGAGTAATTTTCTATGTAATTAATTTAAGCTGCCATTTTATTAACCTATTTTAGTGAATGATCATGCAATACTTTTTAAATTTATATTGATCTACATATTCCCATGTGGTATTCCAGTTCAGAGAAAAGTATGTCTAAACCATCTGTCAGGTGGGCTACATAGATAAAATTAAGCAGATGTAGTCTCTTTAGAAAGAAGCCAACAGAGCTAGGCATGGGAATGTAAGCAGAATTATCAAATTATGTCTTCACAGTGCTGCTGGTGTGGGAGTGTTTCATGTGTAATGGTTGTCATTTAACAATGTTAATTTCACTCAAAATCCCTCCTTTGGCAATTGTTATTTTAGTAAAATTTACAACAAAATAATTTTAAAGTATTTTATTCTATATTGTTTGTTTTTATTTTTATTTTTTATTATCAACCTTTGCCCCAGGTGTAATGGCAAATGCATTTTAGCCACCACCGTCTTAGTTCATCGTGAGGAGAAATTTGTAAAACATAAGCTCTTGTTTGAGTTACAAAACTTGTTTTTAATGTAATTGCATTATTCATCAAATGTGTGAATGAGATAATATATAGTTTTAAATACTTACATTAAGCCATTCTGTTGTAACTCTTCCTTTCTCTTCTTTCTCTATGCCCTTCATGTGGAGTTGGTGTGGGCTGACATGAGGCTGGCTATATACGTATGCACAATATCAGGAAAATCCACAATATCAGACTAAGTCAAAATTGTAACTGCTCTCAAACAGTGAACGTAACCAATCCAACTAAATAAAATTTAAGACTGTATTTTTTAAAAGTTGAAACATATTTTCCTTTTATGGGTGCAGCACTATAGACAAAATACATGAATCAAAGTAAACATCCATCCATCCATCCTCTTCCGCTTATCCGAGGTCGGGTCACGGGGGCAGCAGCTTGAGCAGAGATGCCCAGACTTCCCTCTCCCCGGCCACTTTTTCTAGCTCTTCCAGGAGAATCCCGAGGCATTCCTAAAGTAAACATTTATTTAAATATTGTACAAATTACTGACTCCTATGCTAAATGAAAGAGATGGAAAAGAACCTGTCAGTATCACCACGGGTTAAGTTAGTAAGAGACTTAGTAATTGGAGTTAGATACAGTTCACCAATTTCATAAATTAGCAATGCAAGCATAATATTATGACATAACTGCAAAAGGAAGGTATAGTGTTCATTGGGGGTTTTAACTTTTCAAGCATTGATTGAGAAGCCTCTCTTAGAAATAGAGGAGGAAACTGAAATTGAAATGGTGCTCACGGCCATTACCTCACCCTCTTTGTCTCAAATAGAGTGTAACACATGTCTGGATCTTGTCTTTTTAACAATAAAGACTGAGAAAAAGAACCAGATGTTATTGATTCTCTGAGCAACAGCTTTCTAGACATGGGTCTATTTGCAATAGGTTTTTAAAACACACAAACTAGAACAATGGCTTAAAATTTGCTTTTTTTAGGCGAAGAAGCATCTAGAAAACTCAGAATGAAAAAGTAAAGAAATTGCAGCTATAAATAGTAGTAGAAATTAGAGATATTCTGATGCAGTCGCAAAATAACTATCTTCCATCAATGAATACTATTAAAGTCTAAATAAATGGTATACAAGTATGATCAAAGATATTAAATATGTAAAACTACAAAGATGAATCTACAAGAAAATTAAAAAAAGATTCAGACTTTGAAGACGTTATGAATTGGCTTCTTTATTTTTTTTTCTTTTGCCTTCTTGATTTCTACCTAGATTTCTATTCTGAGTTTTCAGACCCAAGGAATATATTTTTTGTTGTAAACTGCTCTAGAAGAGATGAAAATTTTTGTTGACAAGTTTCAATGCTATTTTGTGTTCGTCGCGGCTGCTGTTATTTTCTGTCATTTGCATTGTTGATAACCATAATGATGTATCTCAGAATTCTCTGGGATTGCACATTGTTTGATGTCATAGATGTGATTGTATAAAGGTCAGTAAGTTCATGTTTACTTTATTCGAGATTGGATAAAAACTGTGAATTATTTGGAAATCATTTAATTAGTGTATTTTTGGTTTAAAAAGACTTATTTTTTGACTTCCTGGCCACAATTCTTATTAAGCACCTTAGTTTGACAAAAGGCACACTTGATCTCTGGTTAACAAACTCATTGTCGCTCCAGCTACTGCATCTCTCCTCTCCTGTTCTGTTTCTAAATATCTTTTGCTGTCTCATTAAAACAAAAAAAAGAATACTACACCAAACATTTAAACTGAACAGCAGCTGAACTAGTCCGGTCAGATAAGTAGCTACCTTTAGAGACCAGAAGAGATTTGCAGATGTCTTGTTAGGGGAAAAAAGGATTTATTCTTAATGTTTAAACACATCTCTCAGATGTGTTTTACATCATGGCTGCTATTATGTCATGGGCCACATGGTTAACATTCATCATTTGCCTAAAATCATGCAGAATCACAGCAACCAGAAGCACAAAATAACAATGCCCATAGAAAGCCAAAAGCGAAAAATGACAGTGCCAAGATAGCACTAGAATAATTAATAATTAATTCAAAAGTATAAGTATTGGATATCCCTAACACATTTGTAATGTTAAAAAAGTAAACAATAAAAAATTGCTGTGTAAGCTAGAACAAAACACACTTTTCCTAGTAATACTTCTTTAGAAATTAATAAGGTAGAATTTAAGGAGACTGGGAGATGTATAGGAAGAAGTCAAAAACAATGGGCAGGAAATATTGAATGAACTAAATGCTAACATTACCCACACATGTACAGTATAAAAGTAAATACAGTGCCTTAGCCAGAAGTTAAATGAAGCTCACTTTTTACAGATTTTAAAATAAGAGAAGAATTAGACACGCTTTACAAGCATAGAAAACTAATAAAATTCGCTAGCCAGATTAAACTTTACCAGTAGTAAAGTAGTAAAGGATATCCTGTACTATCTGAAATTGGGAAAAAAACAAATTCTCACTCACATGGATCTGTTTAACACTTTTTTTTAAATTTGACAGGATCAACATTTTAGAATTGGCTTCTATATCAGGGAAAAGTATACTCTATCTTCCTTGCTGCTTCAAAGATTTGCTTTGTTGGCTGACTCTCTGCTCTTTCTTTTGGGTGGGGGTTGAATTTTAGTTTTTTGATTGTATGGATTGTTATTTACTTTTAATTAAAATAAAAAAAAAACTTTACATATGCATTTTTATTAATAAAACTATGTTAGATTATATTGAAATATCATTTTAAGTTTTTTTGACAAAATACAACACATGCCTTAAAAATTATTTCACAGAATTCTACAAATGTCCATAATACAGTTAATGAATTTAAAAAAATGTATATATTAAAGTGTCGGGGATGGCTGGGGGGTCGTCCCGGCCGGGACACAAACGAGGACTGGAGGAGGGCTTACGCCTTCCCCAGACCATGTGGGGGCAACTGTCCTGGTACCTTTTGGGGCCACGGTTACAGAGCTTTGAAGCTCAACCCTGAAGTGGCCCGTGGTCACTGCAGGGGGGTGCCCCTATGCCTTTGGAGCCCTGGACCTCAGCACTTCCGCCACACCCGGAAGTGCTGGCGGGAAGAGGAGCAGGGACACCCAGATCCCTGCTTCCAGGGATGCAGCTGGCACTTCCGCCACACTGGGGCGTGTCCGTGGAAGATTGCCGGGAAACATCTGGAGCACATCTGGGTGATTATAAAAGAGGCCGCCTCCCTTCATATGATGGCTGGAGTTGGGAGGTCGAGAGACAAGGTCTTGGAGGAGGCAAGGAGGCGGCCTGAAGAAGGAAAGGCATTGTGTTGTGGCCAGGACTTTGGGGTTTGTGAAATATGTAAATATGATCAATAAACGTGTGTTAGGTGACATTGATGTGTCCGCCTGTCTGTGTCAAGGCCGGTCTCCACATAAAGCTAATAAAAATAGCTAATTGGCTAATTTAAAAAAATCCAAAAAAACACTTATGCAAAAGCAAACTATCTTCAGAAACCCACAAGAATGTCACAAAGATGCCGTCAGTTCCACAAAATGGGTCTGAAAAACAGTAGTGACACGCTTTAAGCACATAAACCTCTATTAACAGTATATTAATCTTGTACTGAGGCATTGATCTGAGAAAATTTTAAGAACACCACTATAGTAAAGGTGACATGGTTTAGGATCTCTGTTTAACATTCTGGACAAGATGCAGAAATACGAAGAATTTTATCCCAAATCAGCAAAAATTTACCCTATCAATTTGAATTTCTCTGTTGTGTTTCAAAACAACAACTTTGGTGAATTGTGGACATACAGTGCTTCTGTCCTCCATGTAATCCAAATATTTCATCACTCCAAAAAAACACTTTCCTGCATTAACTTTTAGGCTGGCTTTGCTAAGTGACAGGAGCACTGCACATACCTGTTGCATATGATCTTCCCATGTGCCAGAATAGATGGCGATGTCATTCAGGTGTTTGCGGCACTACAGATTTGATTGGGTCGGAGCACTCTGTCCATCAGATGTTGGAAGGTCGTGGGTGCCCCATGCAAAGCAAATGAGAGGATGTTACACTCCCATTGATTCTGTTAAAATTTAATTTGCCTATGCTCTTTTGTCATGTTAAGAGCGGTAAGATATTGAGCTCTTCCCATTTGCACAGGTTCCTCATTCACTCACGCCATGGGATAGGCATTGAATCAAGGCACTTGATTGAGCCAACAGAAGTCATTGCAAAAGTGCCAACTTCTGTCATGCTTTGGAACCAGTAAGAATGGACTGGACAAGGGACTAAAACTCTACTCTATAACACCAACATCCAGTATACATGTGATTTCAAGTTTGACTTTAGCTTGTTTGGCTTCCAGGAGGCGATATAGGCATTCTCTGATGACAACTCCTGGTTCTGTGTTAATGTTGTGCTCAATGAGAGAAGTTCTTGCAGGTCATTCATTAACCACCAACTGCTTTGATTTCTCTGCGTTGTTGGGAGGTCAAATTTGAACCAATCTTAAGGTTTTTTGGATGTGAAGAATGAGCGAGGTGGAGTGGGGTCTGGGTCTGTATGCTGACCTGCATTAGCCACTCTCAATGAGATGGCTTTGGGATATCAGGTAGCAAACTCCGCAGTCCACCAAGCCCTTCCTCTCCTTAACTTTGTGTGGGCTCTGCCAATGGGCCTATAGTTTGGAGTGAGAAATGAGAACCATAACTCTTGAAGAGCCAAGCCCTGGTCATAATATAGAGCCTGTGCTGACTGGGCACATTCAATGTTCTTTTTTAGTATTGGTCTAATTTTACAGCATCTATTGTGCAATTTTGAGATATACTTTAGAATATTAGTTGAAGGATTGGCCTACTCTTCTCGACCTTCTTTTAATATGTTCAAAATACCACAGGGTTATTCCTCATATAATAACTCAAATGGATAGAAGCCCATGTAGGCTTGAAGGACCTCTCACTGACCACCTATCAGAGTATTTGCTTAAATGTCTGATTGAACTGCTCCACTAAACCATCAGCTTCAGGATGGTACACTGAGGTTTTTAAATGCTTAATATGAAGTAATTTGGCCACTTCTTTGAACGTTTCTGAGGTAAATGGTGTCCCCTGGTCGGTGAGGACTCCTTTGGGGATGCTGACCTGCATTAGCCACTCTTAATGAGATGGCTTTGGGATATCAGGTAGCATAGTCCATGATTACCGAAATATATTTGTACCCTCTGGTCAAGGGTTCAAGGGGAAAGACAATGTCTAGTTACTCAAAAGATACATCAATGAGAGAGACAGGACGAGAGGAGCAGGGTCCTTCAGGGGAATCTGTCTCAACTGATATTCTGGGCAGGAAGCGCAATGGTGATGAACCTCCTCATTGATCCTTGGCCAATAATAATGAATCTTAATTCTCTCTAGGGTCTTCTCAGTGCCTAAGTGGGTATCTAAGAGGTGGACATGAGCTAATTCACAGACTTATGCATGTCAGCCACCCAGATTTTTTGTGTAAGCCATTTATAAGTGATAATGTATCGACTAGACCTGTACTACTAGGTTTCCGCTTGAATACAGGTTAGACTAGTCATCCCAGATTCCCACTGTCATGAAAGTATATTAAGCCGAGCAACAATGGAAATGTTGCTGGTAGAATCAATTAGTGCTGTGACCTTATGCCCATTAACTACTGCCACCTCATGTCGTGGTAGAGACAGAGGGTCTGCAAAACAACAGTACCTTTCCCCTTTCACTCAACTTCAATCCATGAGCTCAACGAAGCGGGGATAATTGGAAATAATGTGTCCTAGTCCCCGGCACTTGTAGCAGTAGGGAGGCGCCATGTACGTCTCCTTTAGGGGCACTACAGGTGGGCTGTGGAGTAACAACATTCCCCTCCCGGGACTTATGCCAATCAACAAGCCTCTCTGCTCGTTCAATCTATGAGGCAACATGGTGATTCTTGAGGGCTACTATCAGGGCATCCATACTTTGTACACTTGCCTCTGCACTGGATAGGTGAGATATTCTGGTAGGGATTGCACTAGAAAATCACAAACTAAAGCATTGCATGCAACAGTCTTGATGTTACTTTAGTCAGCTTTTAACCAAATACAGTGTTGAGAAAAATACAATGTAAAAAAATTAGTTGTGAATTACCTTTTAACAATGAATTCAAGATAGACATCTGTTATTACAATTAGCTCTGTGGAGCATGCCACAGGCACTTCTCAGACTAAAACGACAAACCTATATCTTAAATAAGTCATATACATAACAAAGAAAAGGATATAATCAATATACACCAATCAAATTGCAGATAAATATTATTTACTTCTAACACAACTAAGTCTTAATATTACCTATATTATCTATAATATTA
Organism: Polypterus bichir lapradei; assembly: GCA_026402145.1. NCBI lineage: Eukaryota > Metazoa > Chordata > Cladistia > Polypteriformes > Polypteridae > Polypterus > Polypterus bichir. The sequence goes on along the minus strand of JANRMT010062790.1, from coordinate 64,130,949 downwards.
CAGGGTGAGTCAAAATTATGTTAACATTTGAATGGCGGAAACAATTTATTCACAAAACATACTTCATATGTGCAAGATGATTTACAGGAATGTCTCAACCTGTTCGCCATCATGTTCAAAACATGTGCCATATGTGGCACATAAATTGTTCACAAAAATTGTATAAGTATATACATAGCAGTACCATTAGTGTTAACATAATTTTGACTCACCCTGGCAAATAACTGATTAATTGAATAGAACTTCTTATATACAGTATAGAATGTCATAAGGTCTCATCTCTATAGTGATGTGCTGGTACAAATGACACAGAATGTCTTAGTTAAACAGGAAGTTACTGCATACAAACACTTTACAAATTCATATACAGTGTAGTTAGTAACTCTTTTGACATGACTTTAGTCGGCTTTTAACTAAAGGTGTTCAGGCTTAAAAATCTTGCAAGAGCTAAGAAAAAAAAAAATATATATATATATATATAAAGCACATTTCAATTTATTGTTTATGTATTCCAGTACAGAAAGCATATGCACTTGAGAATAAATTAAGTTCTAACCAGTGCCTTTAACTAAATATTACTTCAGGAAGTGTAAAAATTAACAATAAATAACTGAATAACTTTATAAAAATGAATGATATACCCACCATTCACCACTCATTCTGTCTTGTTTCATGATAAATGGAGGTCTTTACCTTGTAAGGATTCGGCCACTCTGGACAAAAAAGTTTATAGGGAATTTTATAGTGAAAGTCACACCTTGTTACTGTTTGTCATAGTAAGCAGGTCTGAGACAAACACAAGATAGCTAAATGTTTAATCCACATATCATATTTTTCAGTTTTCACAGATGGATATTGTTTTAATTTTTGTCAGCAGAAAACCAGAAAACAGAAAAGCAATCTTTTGTTTTTCACTATTCTTGCAAACTAAGTTATAAAGTTGAAAGCTCAAACTTAAAATAAGAGAATTTCTATTAAACTTCTACTGATGTTTGAAGGGGGTGATGAAGTGTAATTATTTTTAGAGGTTGGAACTAAAATCACAGTAATATTTATCAAATTCAGAAATATTCACTTTACATGCAGAACAGTAAAGTATGTCATTTTTTAAAAAAAAAAAAACATGATTTCATTTTGGCATGAGCCTCTCAAGTAACAATCTCTCTGTACTAGTGGTTCTAAAATTCAAATATGTTCTTTATCATGTTGTGAGATGAACCTCTTCAAACCCATGATACAGCATGTGACTCTAATCTACATTAGCAATGTCTGAAAAGAATATTATTATTTACATGGACATAGTATTCACCTTATCTATACATTGTATGGGAGCAATTGAAAACACAAATAAAATGTAAGGTTATCCCGTAGAAGCAAATTAATAATTTTCAAAACATAAGTTGAGACTACATCTGGAGTACCATGAACATTTCTGGTCACCACCCTACAAACCAGAAAAATTATCCAAGTTTATCACTGGTCTAACGAATGTGTGGGGACCTAATCGATGTTTTAACACTCCCTTCTAACTGTATGCCTGTCTCAAGCTAAATATACATAAATATTCATGTTAAGAAAAGGGGAAAGGTTAGTACAGAAAAAGTGAGGAATTGTTTGGACAGCATGTCTTTGTCAAATTCTTTGATTTTCCAACTGGTCACATACCATCTTTAAGCACAACATGAGTGCATTGCTTTAATTGTTTAAAACATATTAGTCATTTATCAGTAATGCATTGTTAAATCCAAACTTTTTTTCACGATTTATGCAACATAAGTATCTTGATTCATAATCCAAAATAGACCTAATGATTTTTTCCACTAACTGAAAGAAAATTTCACCCAGAAAAAGAACCTCCAGGAGACAGTTTAGGGAAAAAATATGATGTGAGAAGAAGAATAGATTGATTCATATAAAATAGTCATTTAATCAATTATCAGTTTTGCATTTGGCATTGTGAGTAAGTAAGTAAATAATTTGGTAAGGCTTCTGCTTTATTTTCCTTAACTTTATCTATTCTAGATTAATAATTTACTTATTCTATGTTAATTAATGTTGACTTATGTTTATTTTTTATTGTGTCTTCTATTTTTCTATTCTTCATTTTGTAAAGCACTTTGAGCTACATTTTTTGTATGAAAATGTGCTATATAAATAAATGTTGATTGATTGATTGATAGAGTGGGTTTCCTGCCATTCAATTTATATCAAACTAGCTAAAGCACACTAATTTTAAGAAACAAAATAATACAATTTATTAATAAATCCAGAATTATAGAAATATGGTAACTGCATTTATATCGACATAGAAGTCAAGACGCTGAACAGATGACACAGACAAACATATTAAACAGAATTGGCTGGCTGTTCACAGGATACGAGGGGCGTTCAAATATAAACAGGAATTTATGAGCTATGCTTTATTTATTGAATGCAATGGAATGACTTGCACACTATTTTTCTATGTAGTCTCCTGCCACTGCAATGTACTTGTTCCAGTGCTCAGGAAGCTTCTAAATTCCAGAAGAGTAGAAGTCTTTTGACTACACAATGACCCATTCTTGGACAACGTCAAAAACCTCCTCATTCGACTTGAATGTCATCCCTCCTAAAAATTCCTTAAGTGGACCGAAGACATGATAGTCCCTCTCTGAATGACTTGTACCAATCATACACTGTAGACTATGAGAGAGAAATTAAAACTGATTTTAAAACCCCAAACTGATTTTTAAGTCTGAAATAAATCTGAGATGGAATGATTCCTTCATTTGTCAAATGTTTAATAATCATCCACTGCGCAACACTGCTGTGTACCTCCTGCTCCAACATATTGATTACAACTGGCAGGAAGGGGGTAAAGAGCAGCTAGCACTACTACGACAACTTCAAATATGCATGTGTTTGTCCAATAAGTCACGTCTACCTTGCACTTTTATTAAGAACAGAGCATGAAAATTCCTGTTTATAACTGAACGCCCCTCTTATTTAGAGTTCTAACTTATCTTGGCACAGATAAACAGTTCTACAATACCAGAACTTCAATTATGATGTCCGATGCTATGTGGAGTTGACTGTTGTTACTTCGGGTTCAAATGAAGGACTTTTGTGTTGGGGTGCACTCTTTGTGTTTGTTACACAGTCCTTTGTTCATGGTGAGGTGTGATGCTGCTGCCCACAGCTCTCAGCTTGACTCTTTGCTGTGCCTTCTGCAACTTCACAGGGAAAAGCATTGACTATTTCTGGCACAAGAGTTTAGGTGCTGAACTTCCGTTCTTGAAATAATGTCTGCTTTTGTCTTCTCAGACTGAGGCTCCATCACTGGCAGATAGCTTGACTTGGCAGTGTTGACCTTAATGGCATCCAGCTTTTAGGCTCTATGGAGAGTACCTTCCACAGCAAAAAAAAGTTTCTAAACTTTTTGCTTTGCAGAGAGTGAGTGGGTGTTTTCTCGCCCCAAAGAAACTGGTTTGTCTGCTTTTAGAGCCCACAAAGAGAACAGATTATCAGCTTTTGGCTCCCAAAAAGTGACCAAAAAAGAGAAGAATTCAGCTAGTTATGAAGAAAGGTGTAATCTTCAGTAATTGAATCATACTCACTTCCAGTTACAGATCTGTCACCTGATTATAGAGATGTACTTTTGTTCACATCCATCCAGAGTTCATTTTACAAGCCTAAAAATGAATGTTCTTTTGGGTGCCTTTTTGTCTGAAGTAGTCTCAGCAATGGTGTAAGGTCAAATCTGGTTTAGATCTTTCTTATCAGATGAAGTAGAGGGGTGACCAAAGTGTTGGTAGAGCTGCAGTTCATCCATTTCATTTATTGGTCACTCAGGAATACAGGTGGGGATGCAGCTGGATTTCTGCATTCCTGTTAAATCTGGTTTCTTAACAGACTTTGCATGTCACTAAAAGGCTAGCAAAATGGGAATGCCCACTTAGTCCTACATCAGACTTAGATGTAGCATGATAAGATAACCCATGCAGACTAGTTAGTCTCTTTCCAGGACAGCCACATGAACCCGCATGTGGGCTCACCACTGACAAAGTAAAGATTGAGGGTTGGGCGCAGAATCTCACAGATTGAGTCATACTAGTACTTGGCAATGGGGACTGAGGCCAGGGACATGGAATGTAACTTCTCTACTGGTGAAGGAGACAAAGCTCCTGAAGGAAGTTGTAGAGGACGAAGCAGTGCCAGAAGCATTAGCTTTCATTGCGTCCATCTATGTGACTTAAATAACCATAGTTAAAGCTTGATAATGGCAAAACCAAAGTAGTGTAAGACAGCAAACTGAATGTTGTGGGATTGTTTTCTCTTCAGTGTTGTATGCAAGGTAAGTGTCTCTGGACTAGCAGACACATTTTTAAAAAGGAGGATAAAAAGTGTGTTTCATTTACACAGGGATTGCATTCCCCTGCTTACTAGTAAAACCTATACAGTGTTACTGAAAGGAAGACTTCATCTAATAGTATATTAAGGAGGAATGATACACATATCCATCATCATCATGAAACAGTTGAACAACTCTTTGTTCTTTCACAGATTATCTGAGTATGTGTTTTGGTGACTTGCAAAAACCTTATGATTATGTGCCCTGTACATTTTTTTTTTGCAGGTACATGAAGAGTATGGGTTTACAGTTTTGCTGCTGTGTGCCTCCAGACCCAGTATTTGTACATAAGCAATGTGACAAACGAGAGGTCCATCAAGCTCATTTGTTTATCTAATAGCTAAGCTGTACCAATCTTTAATCACGATCTTCTTAAAGATTGTCAAGGTTTCTGCTTCAACTGCATGTCTCGGTAGTTTGTTCAACAGTCCCAAAATTCTTTGCATAAAGAAGTGCTTCTTGGCTTCGGTTTTAAATGCACTTCCCCTTAATTTCCAATAGATAAGAAAAAATAGCAAAATTTTGTTTTCTTAATTAGGCCATGCTTATTTAATGTGGGCACTGGACTTTGTCTTGATTGCTTCTTGTTTTCTGCTCAAGATTTTTCTAGACCAAGGCACAGCATGGGAAGTATCAACTTTGGCAATTTGAGGGTGGCATCTCTGCTCTTAACCTCATCAGACTGTGATTTCTGGTTTGTAACTGAGTTTAATACTGTTGGAATAAGAATTAGTGCCTACTAATCTGGTGTTCTCATGGAAATGTATGGCTAGATAGTTAGCCCGAATCCAAAGTTAGAGCTTTCAGTTTCTAAATCATATGAATAAAAAGTATTTATACTTTGAGACAGAGAGCTCAAAGCATTAGTTTCTTCAAATATTACCATTGCTGCCTCGTTGTTATGCTGTCAACACCTTAGAAAATAGTTTAGATGGGCCAATTTTATTAATGAAAATAGTTGAAACTAAAGGCCTGTTTAGAAGAATCATTTTGAGGATCAGAGTTACTAAAAGTTACTAAAAGAAAGAGACTGTTTGTTAAATACAATGGAGGTCACTAACATGGAAGCTATAAAACAAAAAGCCAAAGAGCAACTACCAATAAAAACTGATTTTCCAAAACTAAGGATTTACACTATGTTTGGGCAGTACTTGTAACATACATCTATCTTAAATAACATCCACCATGATTCCACAGGTCACATGATACTTGTATCAAGTGACTAGAAAACACTTAGCTTCATGGGAACAAGTTACGTAAAATGGCAGCAACATCCCCTCCCCCAATAAAAAAAAATGAAATGCACAACTTGCTAGCACTCATAAAATCCACAAATACAGAATAGCGGCACCCAAAAAATACAAAATGAGGGTTCCAGTGAAGATGTCACCATGAAAACAATACAATAATAAACAAATAATAAAACAAGAAAACATTATGTATGTGAAGAAAGTTAACATCTTTATCATCAACATTGTATTTTCCATTTCTGTCTGCATTATTCTCTCAAAAATCAGAATCAAAAGGTAACGTTTCTGTAACCTTTCTGCACAGAATGAAGTCTCAGCTGTTTGTACATTAACGACTGAAAGGACACAAATCAAAGGCAGAGCAAAATGCTGAATCACTGACGAGATGCTAGCTGAAACCAAATGAAGGACATATGCATGTATATGTATGTGTCGTATATAACATGGAAATCTAGAGTAAATTTCTTAACTTAACACTAAAGCCTTTATTACTTTTAAATAGTATGGGATGGTTTTATTGGAAAAACAAAGCTACAGTATTAGCTAACCAGATGAACTTGATAGACTAAATGATCTCATCTTGTTTAGCTCATTTCTGAAGCTGATTTTTGTTTTTTGTTTTTTTTGTCATGGCTATAGGCTGATATTTTCAGAAACACTCACTTTTGTAAAAAAAAAAAGTAAAAGTAAAGTTCTATTTTATTACTCAAATGGTGGAAAACACACATGGCAAAAATATATGAGCTTTCTATACATGATCATTTTAAAAAGTATTATTATCTAAGCAATCAATGGCATGCATTGCTTCATCACACTGTTTTCAATATATATATCACATGCTTTCAGCAGCACTCTCATGGCCACTTTGTTCTGATAACCCCAAATACTTATCTAACAGTACAGAATCTGCATCATGAATTAAAACTAAAACGTGTGATAAACACATTGAATTGTGGACAGAATTCATCCACGTTACTGCACAGGAAAGCAAGTTACATCATTCTGCCTGACTCAGCAACAGAAACGATTGTGCTAATATCTTAATGATGAATCATTCTTAATGCTGGTGAATTCAAACAAGGAATCAGGTGTCTACTAGGCATTCTCTGTTTGTAGAAACTACAAAATTGACCTACTCTATCCAATTATTAATGACTTTAAATATAAACCTGTGGCACAATCCAAGCAGGTCTGACCTCACTTTACTGCCACCTACAAGCCTGTTATTGACAGCAGCAGCACTCTGTTATCCAAGCCAGATGTTTTATGTGTTTTTGGGAGGGTTTTTAATTAATTAATTTATTTATTTTTGGAGCTTCTGTAAAGTTTTAATTTCCCCTTGGGGCCAAATAAAGTATAAGCTAATCTAAAATAGTCATCAACAATACTATGCAAAGCAGCTGCTGGTATTTGATGCCATACTGTAAGATGCAGTACAGTCCTTCCAAATATCTAGTGGATAAAATTAAACGATTTCCTGTGACATTTCTCAACATTTAGGCCTCCACTCTTTGATATCAGTGCTAATTTATGTTGTATATTGCCTATCTGTTGTTCACAGAAAGAATATTATTTTTATTTTCTCCACGCCCATGACATGATGTTAGGTGATCTAATAATTCTAAAAGCAATAGCACACTGAGCAGATTTTTGCATCAGATGGTGTTTGTCATGCATTTATGTCAGAAAAGTCATTTGCTCATAAGAAGACATTGATTTCTTCTTGTGCAGTGGAAGAATAATTTTCATGTGGTTGACAGAATAGTTTTTAAGTCTTACTTTAGAGTTCTAACTCTTGATGTGTTCATTTAAAGACTCAAGACATTATTTATATCTGATGTGAAACCAACTAAATTGGTAAGTGTATGTAGTAATAAATTATGTTACCATTTGATCTGCATTTCCTATCCTTTACATTTTTATTTTTACAATAGAATAATATGCTTGAGTTGGATTCAGCAGAACCATACATTAAAGAAAGAAAGGATGTCAAAGCTATTTTTCCAAGTTTGTAGCAGAGAGTCCGGTGGCTATAATTTTACCACTTTCTCATTTAACAACAGTGTTTTCTTCTTTTTCTCTTTCTATCATTACCTCAGTCTTCCATGGTCTCTTCATTTTTTTGCTTTACCAGGCACCCAGCGTATTTTCTGGGTTACTGCCCCCTCTCCATAAGCAGTAGGCTCTCGCCTGCACCACCAATGCTATCTCCTTTTGGTCCAGATGATTTCCAGTCTGCCCACACTAATACATTAAAGTTCTAAGATGGGTTTCTCTCTCTCACGTGCATTCTATCACTATAAGCTTTGTCAAAGTCATCCTACTTTAGCTCTGAAAACATTTTTTCAGCTTGGCAGACTTTTAAATTCTTTCAAATTAGTAGTGCCTGGGATGACTAACTTTTCATTCAAATGAAAAGACTGTCTTAAGTTTTCGTAAAACATAAGGAGAGTGATAAATTCAGTGCCAGAATTTAATTGACTATGCATTTTTTAAAATAAAATACTACATACTGGTGCATCAGGATCTCCGGGGTAGAGATTGGCTGTCAAAAAAGTTGATATGCCTGGCTTACATTTTTTATAAAGAATTACTGATGGCTCAATGATTGCATTGTGCATTAGTGCGTAAAGTGATATGTGTGTGCCAAATGTACTTGCTTATATTGTGGTATGTAATAAAGCAGACTAATCTTGGCCTCCAGATTTAGTAGTGAAATGATCACTAGATATTGTATTTGTCTGCACGTGGTTCAGACTTTTATTATACATATTCCAAAAAAGATAAAACAGTCATTAATTGTACTCCGTGGTTAGAGAAAGATGCTTTATAAAAGTGTTGGGGAACTATTATTAAAAACTGATTCAATGTGTTCTAATAGAACTGTTTTATAATATTGTTTCAATTAGGCTAGCATTTATTCATGTGAACCATTATTACAAGAAAAACAGTGCTGTAAATCCTGTGTTGATTATATTTTTATTTTGCACTCTCTTGCTTTTTTTGCTTTTAAACTCTTTGTTAGCTTCAACAATTTTATCTTATCATAAGTGTTCCTTGAGGTCAAAATTTAATACCTCACTTCTGTCGAGCTGAATGAGTTACTGGCATTCAGTCCTGATTCTGTAGTTGGCGGCTATTAAAGACTTCATTTGCATCAACTGCATGCCAAATTTCAAGGAATAGCGATGCTCGAATCCCAGGTTTCACTTCTGGAATGGTCATGCCCACTTGTGACCACTAAAAATCACAAACTCTTAATTGTCTAGATTAGTGCTCAGTAGTCTAAGGGCAGAATTTCTAACTCACCAGACTAGAATTCACTATTATGTAGCTGGGGCCTTGCCAAGCAAATGATGTGCTCTCAGAATCAAGAAGAATATCATATTTGCCTCTGTCCATAAGAATTCTGGCTCCAATTAAATGACTCTGAGATAATCCACAATAAAGATGTTGGCAGATGAATTTTAGGCCCGAATTTATTGCCTCATCAACAGACATATAGGCAAACTGCAGAAGGTCAAGGGAATGATTTTTTAGCATTCACATCATAATTTCTGCATGTAGATATACTGTAAAACCAGGAAACCTAAGACACAAAATGCCACACAACACTTTACTTTTAAAGCATGGCAATGAGGGAGATTTTAGTCAAAATTACATGTCCCTCTCTCTTATGAACACAAACACAAAACTATTAGGGAATACCTTGGCCTGCTGCTTCCACAATGTCATTGGTAAATTAAATCATCCTGGAAAGTCTGGATATGTATGCTCGGAGTTGGCCTCTGATAACATACACAGACTACAACACATTACTGATTCTCCTTCATCCCTTTTAATCTCAGCTGGTCTTCTTTCCTTTGACAGAGGAAAAGTTTTGAATTGCATGAACTCTACAGCATGTCATGGACAGAATGGGCTTTGGCATGGTTTTTTTAAAGTTGATTACTCTAATTCTTCTGCCCTGACTAATCCTAACATATTACGGTCCTTGTCCATTAGTAGAAGAGCTAGGCTGGGCTGGCTTCTTTCGCTCTTGCTTTTTAATTTTAAATTTTTTGTGAACCACTTGCAGACACCATCCAAAATTCCCAAGTATAACATCTACTACATATGTATAAATGTAGATTATGCCCTTCTTTACTTAGATAATGCCCTGTCCAACATCCCTGATGTTTTCAAATTATTCAGGACTTCTGAAATCTTATCTGGTTGCAAATGCAAGAGATCTTAATCTTAAACACTTAAGTATATTTCATGACAGTGTTAATTTCCTCACCCACAATTCCATCACTGGGTTTGCACCCACTGTCCTACTTGGTCATGGCTATGTCCCTCTTCCCACCACCTCTGTAACTACATTAAAAATCTACATTATCTATACTCTCTCTGGGTCCTGTCTTGTTATATGCCATTGTGACGGTCCAGGTTAGCTGCAGCTGCCTCAACCTTGTTTGACATGACAAGCCAGTGCAATGAGGGCACATAACAAGCAAGGGTGGTTCAGCTGGCGCTTTTATTCTCACAATCCCATACAACGGTTCAAATCCCCAAAGCGCAAACCGGGCAGTGCTTCAATAAATAATCCAATAAATACTTTCATAAAACAAGTGCTCATCTGTGGTAGTTAAAAGTCAATCAATAAATAACTCCATGAATACAAATGAGACTAAAACCATGAAGATATCAGGTTCCTTTTTTTCTCTCTGTGTCTTTCCTCAAATCCAGCATGTCTTTTACTCTCCGTCCCAACATCAGATATTCTCAGGTGGCAGAGTCGCTAGCAGCTTAAGTCCCAACTCCTGGCTCTCATCTCGACAGCCTGAGTTGGCGTCTGCCGTAATGTTTATAGCTAAATATATAGCCACTTATATCACCCACCATGCTCTCCTGGCATCTATTAGATTCCGAGGAGGAACTTCCCATTCAACCCTGCTATCTCCAAAGTAATCGGCAGAACACAATCTGATAGCTTTTTTCCTTACTGGGTCACTGACTGCTTACCTCTGTACCATTGCACTCTCCTTGCACACCCCGATTCTGTCTCTTTTTCCACTTTTTTTCCTTTTTTTCTACTCTTTTCTCTTTTTTCTTTCATTGTCAAGCTCACCTTTATAGGTCCTTGAGTGTGGCATCCTAATTATGACCTGTAAAAAATCAATGTGAAAATTAGAACCAACCAGGTTTGGGACATGCAAGCACAATCAGCCCCAAACTCCACATTAAACATCCTGGGACCACACAAACATGCACACCTACTGAGCTCGAGCCACACTATCTTTATTTAAAACTTGTGCCACCATGGACCTCTCTCAATACAGCCATTAGTTTCTGGCATCATGTGCAGAAATTCCTTGGACGCATTGGTATATATATATATATATATATATATATATATATATATATATAGTACAGGCCAAAAGTTTGCACACACCTCCTCATTCAATGTGTTTTCTTTATTTTCATGACTGAAGGCATCAAAACTATGAATGAACACATGTGGAGTTATGTACTTAACAAAAAAAGGTGAAATAACTGAAAACATATTTTATATTCTAGTTTCTTCAAAATAGCCATCCTTTGCTCTGATTACTGCTTTACACACTCTTGGCATTCTCTCGATGAGCTTCAACAGGTAGTCACCTGAAATGGTTTTCACTTCACAGGTGTGGCTTATCAGGGTTATTTAGTGGAATGTCTTGTTTTATCAATGGGGTTTGGACCAGCAGTTGTGTTGTGCAGAAGTCAGGTTAGTTGGACGATCATTTATTTTTCAACAGGACAATGACCCCAAACACACCTCCAGGCTGTGTAAGGGCTATTTGACCAAGAAGGAGAGTGATGGAGTGCTGTAAATGGTCATGAAAATAAAGAAAACACATTGAATGAGGAGGTGTGTCCAAACTTTTGGCCTGTACTGTATATATATACCCTTACCTTTCATAACTTTGACCTCTCTGTGGTTGGCCTGCTTGATGGTGTTTGACAGCTCAGGTCTCATGACATTATGCTTTTAGTTTTCCTAGCAGGAATTTCTTCTTTTGCCTAAAACTCTGATCAGTACTCAAGACACTTTTCTACCTGCTTTATTTTATTACTTGTTCTTTCTCACACAAAGAAAAAAAGCAAAACCTTTCTGTACTCATTACTTTGTAAAGTGTCACACCAACCTCTCCCCAAATTTTGGTCCAGTGATCTTTCTCTTCTCTGTTCTCCTCGTATTCTTCAATTTCAGAACCTGCTTCAGAACCCTAACCACTAGTACATCCATCTTATAATTCCTCATGGACTTTACCTTTCTCACCATAAGCATGCTGTAATGGGCATCACCTCTAACCCACTCTACCATCTGTGTCCATTTGGTATATCATACCTGGCACTTTTCTCTACATGTTCTAACATTGCCCTTCTGTTTTCTTTTTTTTTTAATATTACTCTTTAAAACTCACCAATGTAGATTTTTTGGTCTTGGTATTGGCCAAGCAAGTTTTTGGTTTATTCTGGAAGTCCCCTAAGTGTGTTGCTGTATACTAAAAGTAATGGGTAATCCAGCAGTTCAGCTGAATACTAAACATCTTCATCTCAGCTATTCAAATCCTGGTTTACTGCTGCTCTATGCTGCATATCAAACACTCAGTGTAGCTCTCTTTTATCCTTGTGACATAATAGGACTGTAGTTTTTTTTTTTGTCATTTCTTCTAAGGTGTGGTTACCTTATAGTATTTGTTTTCTGGCTAAGACAGGATATGATGGGTTAGAGTGCATTGTTTTCCCTTGTAGATTGCCTAGAGGGGGCTGGGCGGTCTCATGGCCTAGGGGCCCCTGCAGATTTTATTTTTTTCTCCAGCCATCTGGAGTTTTTTTTTTTGTTTCTTCTGTCCTCCCTGGCCATCGGACCTTACTTTTATTCTATGTTAATTAGTGATCACTTAAACTATTTTCTTATTTATTTAGTTTTTTTTCTCTTTCTTCATTATGTAAAGCACTTTGAGCTACATCATTTGTATGAAAATGTGCTATATAAATAAATGTTATTGTTGTTGTTTATGGTTGTGTTCCCCCCGATATATCCTGTAGGTAATCTACATTTTTTACATTACAAAATAGTTCACAAACAAAGGAAAGCACCATATGCCAGAGCGCACGTATTTGGGTAAAGTCTTTCTGACTGAAGAATTTCTAAAATTACACTGCACTCAAAAAAATTGCCTCTGAAATTTTGATTAAGGTTTCAGTAATTGATGCTATATGCATAAACGCTGTGTAGAGAAATCTCTCAATAGTTATGATTAAATATAGTCGGAATTCAGTGGATAGTTTAATTAAAATACAAAGTTGCAGGCCTTTGAAATTTGATGCTACAAAAATTGAGAAGTCAACAAAGAGAATCTGTTACATATTAACATATGTGTATGTATTTAATTGCTGTTTTTGTTGTTTTGGAGTAATTGTTGTGTTTTATTTTTACATATTTTCTGTATTTTTACATATCTTTTTAAACAAGTGTTCCTTGTTTAATTTGGGTGGTTCCCCATGAGGCGTGGCCACCCTGATGTTACCTCCTTCTGGCTTTTTATTCCAGTTAGAAAGCAGGATTCAGTAGTCAGCATTTAATTTGTTTGAATGAATGTTGTGTTTTTTGTTTTGAATTTTCTAGCTTTCTTAATTGTATTTAATGTTTTTAAAGGATATTGATTTTAAATTAACTATATTGAATCTGATTTTCTTTAAGATTGCATTTTAGGGAACTTCTTTGTGCCTCTTTTTTGCTCTTTGGAGACTTTCTTTGTACGTGCCAATTTTTATAACTAAATTATTTATAAAAATTCTTCATTTCCCCGTCAATACAAGCCATGGGTTTATGGCTAATCTTCCTTGGGCTGGCCTTTTCCTTTACTGTAGGACTATTTGAGTTTTGTTAGCTCCCCATTTTTGGGCTTGCTTTGGCTGTAGCCAGTGGGTTGTATTTGGGGTCTGGCTGAGTTTAGGTGAGCCAGTGAAGTTCTTGGTTAGCTTTATGAGTCTTTTGGAGGCCTCAAAAAACCCTTTTGCCATATTTGGAACTCAGATCATATCACAACAGAATCAAAGTTCTAGCCACAACTGGACAAAGCAAATGCAATATAACAGACTCCGCTAAGCCACAGACAGTAATTGAGAGTCATAATGTAACAGGATGAAAAACGAATAGCATCTTTTACATTTACATGAGTGAACTAATTGATCAAGTTTTATTCAGACCTCTGAACAAGTAATTGCAGCAACTCATCCCATCACTTACTAAAAGTGAGTGCAGGACACACCTGTAAATATATACATCTTTCTCATTCATTGAACTTCTTAAACATACTTTACAGATGCTGTACACCGTTTACTTGTCTTTTTAGGTCAGCTTCTTCCTTTAATTTCGCTCAGCCCTGCATAATAAGTTACATGCTGGTGTTTGTTTTCTTCAATTTGTGATATCTAGTAAAAATAATGTGGGGATTAAATGTAGACTACAAATCAAAGTGCTATTTTTTATTTTGAGGAAGTATTAGGACTGATAATAACTGAAACTAGCTTTAGGCTTTTGGCTTGTATAAATGATGATATCTTCTCTTATGGTCTCTTTTTACTTACAATTCTGTCTCCTCTGCCTTGGGACATTATTTTTTGATTTAAATTGACTTTCCCTCTATATAGTGTTTTTCTACAGAGCTTTCTATAAAGTTTTCCTTTATAGGTATTCTGGTCTACTTTACTATCTTCCATCATCTTATTCTTTCTGCATTTTTTCCTTTTCTTTTACACACTACCTCTATCTGTTTTCTTGCCTCTCTTTATCCAGCCAAGTGATGATAATCCTCACTACTCCAAGCTCACCTGTCATATGGATGGAAGGAAGCCCTTAGCAGGAATGTATTCTGGGGCAGGCCTGCAAATTACTGCCAAGGATTTGAGAATCTCAGGGAACTTCTGGATGCATCTTGCTAGAATTCCCCCTATAGGGTGCAGGTGTACCTTCAAGTCTTGTCTCCAAGTCGCCAACCCCCAAGTCACTTGTATATCATGCAGATAGCAGGAAGCCATGTATAAGCTAATGGGCCACTCCGCTGCAATTTATTTGCTTTTGGGAATTATACAATTTCTCCCAAAGTGTTCTAAGCTTTCTCCTGGCCTCCTAATATTACATTTGAGCATAGCACCCCTGAGGTCCTCTCTCTGTGTATCTTTTCTCTCCAATTTGGGATATGAGTATTCCACGCCTCTTGTTAATTGGCACAGCCCTAATGCAGAAGGGTGTAACAGCCTTTGGTCCTACCATGGCAAATACCAATGCATTTAACTGCAGAACATCATTATAAACTCAACAACAACAACATTTATTTATATAGCACATTTTCATACAAATAATGTAGCTCAAAGTGCTTTACCTGATGAAGAAAAGATAAATAAAAGACAAAGTAAGAATTAAAATAAAACAACACTAATTAACATAGAATAAGAGTAAGGTCCGATCAAGCTCATACCCTTTGAACCCATTACCTGTCATTACTTTTGAGTGCTTTGACACAACACAGATGAAACAATCTGAAACATTATAGAATATAAAGCTTTTAAAAGGTTTCTGAAAGTGAAGCCACATCATAAGATGAAATGTGCTGCTGATCCATTTCTGTGCTAACTTGCATTTTATTTAATAACTGTGAATGTTCCCTATTTTTTGGGTATATTTCTCAGTACTGCAGCTGCAAGTACATTTATATGTGAGTCGGCGGTTTGAGATTAGTGCATATGTGTCTTTTTTCCACAGGCAGAAATCCTCTATTTATCAAAAAAAGGCAATCTTCAAAGTATACACTTGTGACTTTAAGACTGCCTCAGTCTTTCAGTAGCCTAGAGCAAATTTCTTTGCAAATATCTGAAAAGTGAATTCATTTTTAAAAATATTTGTATTTGGTTTAGATAACTAAATAAACACATTTATACATCTTGTTGGTGCTTGATATGCATTTACCTTTTGCAAAGTTAATTTTATAGAAAATTAGTTTACATGAAATTTATTATTAATAATGAATTGAATATGAATGTGATAAATAGGGTTGATAGTTTGATCATTCATTAACTTTATCATAATTTCACACTCTTACAAATATTCTTTTTATCTTATGTTACATGTTTTAGCCAGAGAAACTGAATTCTTTGTCCTGATCTAGCAATTTCAGACTTTTATGTCAATTGTGGGATAATTGACATTTAATACATTAAGTCTGCATTTAATTCTTTCCAAACTGCAGTTTGCTGTGACTGGGCATCTTGTTTCATGGATATCAATGGCTGTTCTTTAACACTCTACCTGTCTCTGTTCTCTTGCCTCTCTTTGTCTAGCCAAGTGATGATAATCCTCACTACTCCAAGGTCACTTGTCATTTGGGTGGAAGGAAGCCCACACCAGGAATGCATTCTGGGGCAGGCCTGCAAATTACTGCCAAGGATTTAAGAATCTCAGGGAACTTCTGGGTCCATCTTGCTAGAACCTCTCCTACAGGACCCAAGTATACCTGCAAGTCTTGTCTCCAGTTCCGTCTTAAGGACACATACCAACCCCCAAGTCACTTGTATATAATGTAAGATATGAGGAAGCCATGTATAACCTAATGGGTCACTCTGCTGCAATTTATTTGTTTTGGGAATCTCCCAAACTGCTCTAAGCATACTATAAGTTTGTTCATGAGGAACTTCTTTCTCCGGGGTCTAAATATTACATTGAAGCATGGCACCACCTGCTGGTGGTGGCCCTGTGCTGCTGGCGTCATTACCAGTCCATTTATCACCAGGACATAATTTAGCCTGACTCCTTTCTTGCACTACCTTATCTACATTGGAATCTCCACTCCATTGCTATGCTAGCCATCAAACTTCTTTAGCCTTGAGTTAAACAGGCTACATGAGTATCAAATGCAGATCTTCAAAATTCTTAAAAGCTTTACTCAAACTGATCCAGCAGAACTCTTTCATGTAAATTGTAAATGACATACTTGACAACCCCAACCTTAGCAGAAAAATAAAAAGTAAGTAGGATCTTGTTCTTGTCCATAATTTTGCCATGTTTACTAAGAGTGAATATGAGTATACTCAACAAATTTTCTTGATATCTAGTTTGTCTTTCATGACTCCCTTCCTAGAGAATTTATAATACTGAGAAAAAGTGTCCTTGTCCTCTGCCACAAAACAAAATATTAATAGCTTTGGCAAAGAGCAGTGATTTATATGCTCTTCCCAAGTTACTTCTGACATCCATCCATCCATTTTCCAACCTGCTGAATCCAAACACAGGGTCACGGGGGTCTGCTGGAGCCAATCCCAGCGCACAAGGCAGGAACCAATCCTGGGCAGGGTGCCAACCCACCGCAGGACACACACAAACACACCCACACACCAAGCACACACTAGGGCCAATTTAGAATCACCAATCCACCTAACCTGCATGTCTTTGGGAGGAAACTGGAGCGCCTGGAGGAAACCCACGCAGACACGGGGAGAACATGCAAACTCCACGCAGGGAGGACCCGGGAAGCGAGCCCGGGTCTCCTAACTGCGAGGCAGCAGTGCTACCACTGCACCACCGTGCCACTCTACTTCTGACATCAAAGCTTAAAATCTAAACAAAAGGTCTTTTATTCTTAGTAATACCATCTGTTTGCAGTCCCAGTCCATGTCAGATTAAAAATGCTTGATTATTTCAAATTAATTTTAATCTTAATATAACTTCCTAAAGGTTCGCTGTTAGGGAAACAAATCAGTGAATTGTAGCATTATATTAAAGTTTATTTGGTACTCTGCCTTCAGAACTCACAGTACACTGCAGTCATCTAACCTTAATCACTGATAGCCCTGCCTGAGAATTATCGCTTCCGACATTTCTGGATTTTTAAGTACCACCCATTACTTGGCATTTAAGTAGCTATGTGCAGATTACATACAAGTCACACTTCCACTAAAAAGCAAGGCTTTGTATGCTGCCTAAATACCAATAAATACTAACCTGAAAAAAGTTCTTTCTCAAATGTTGTTAGATGTTCAGTTCAATTCAGTTCCTGTCAGGTGCTGATGCCAGTGTGTGTGGCTTGCTGTCTGCAACTGCATTCATTTTGGTCTTTTTTGTTTTTGATTGCCCTGTTTATGTCTTTTTTATCACAATGTCTTTTCTTTGCTGGTCTATGATCATCAATGTTTTTTAAACATAAGATCAACAGTTTTAAATACGATTGTACATGCCAGAGTACCTGCCCTCCATCTTTTCTGCTAGATATACTGATGTACCTAGATAGATAGATAGATAGATAGATAGATAGATAGATAGATAGATAGATAGATAGATAGATAGATAGATAGATAGATAGATAGATAGATACTTTATTAATCCCAAGGGGAAATTCACATAATCCAGCAGCAGTATACTGATACAAAGAAACAATATTAAATTAAATAGTAATAAAAATGAAAAAAGTTAGCATTTACTCCCCCGGGTGGAATTGAAGAGTCGCATAGTGTGGGGGAGAAACGATCTCCTCAGTCTGTCAGTGGAGCAGGACAGTGACAAAAGTCTGTCACTGAAGCTACTCCTCTGCCTGGAGATGACACTGTTCAGTGGATGCAGTGGATTATTCATGATTGACAGGAGTTTGCTTAATGCCCGTCGCTCTGCCACAGATGTTAAACTGTCCAACTTTACTCCTACAATAGAGCCTGCCTTCTTAACAAGTTTGTCCAGGCGTGAGGCGTCTTTCATCTTTATGCTGCCACCCCAGCACACCACCGCGTAGAAGAGGGCACTCGCCACAACCGTCTGGTAGAACATCTGCAGCATCTTACTGCAGATGTTGAACGATGCCAACCTTCTCAGAAAGTATAGTCTGCTCTGACCTTTCTTACATAGAGCATCAGTATTGGCAGTCCAGTCCAATTTGTCATCCAGCTGCACTCCCAGGTATTTATAGGTCTGCACCCTCTGCACACAGTCACCTCTGATGATCACAGGGTCCATGAGGGGCCTGGGCCTCCTAAAATCCACCACCAGCTCCTTGGTTTTGCTGGTGTTAAGATGTAAGTGGTTTGAGTCGCACCATTTAACAAAGTCTTTGATTAGCTTCCTGTACTCCTCCTCCTGCCCACTCCTGATGCAGCCCACAATAGCAGTGTCATCAGCGAACTTTTGCACGTGACAGGACTCCGAGTCATATTGGAAGTCTGATGTATATAGATTGAACAGGACCGGAGAAAGTACAGTCCCCTGCGGCGCCCCTGTATTGCTGAACACAATGTCAGACCTGCAGTTCCCAAGACGCACATATTGAGGTCTGTCTGTAAGATAGTCCACAATCCATGCCACCAGGTGTGAGTCTACTCCCATCTCAGTCAGCTTGTCTCTAAGGAGCAGAGGTTGGATGGTGTTGAAGGCGCTAGAGAAGTCCAAAAACATAATTCTTACAGCACCACTGCCTCTGTCCAGGTGGGAGAGGGATCGGTGTAGCATATAGATGATGGCATCCTCCGCTCCCACCTTCTCCTGGTATGCGAACTGCAGAGGGTCGAGGGCGTGGCGGACCTGTGACCTCAGGTGGTGAAGCAGCAGCCGCTCCATGGTCTTCATCAGATGTGACGTCAGAGCAACAGGCCGGAAGTCATTCAGCTCACTAGGACGTGATACCTTTGGGACAGGGGTGATACAAGATGTTTTCCAAAGCCTTGGGACTCTCCCCTGTTCCAGGCTCAGGTTGAAGATGCGCTGTAGAGGACTCCCCAGTTCCAACGCACAGGCCTTCAGCAGTCGTGGGGATACACCATCTGGACCCGCTGCTTTGCTGGCACGAAGTCTTTTCAGCTCTCTGCTCACATGGGCTGCTGTAATTGTGGTGGGGATGTCTCACCTATGCTGGTATCAGCAGAAGGATGGTTGGAGGATGCAGTACTCCGAGGTGAGAGTGGGTTAGGGTGATCAAACCTATTAAAGAAGTTGTTCATTTGGTTTGCTCTCTCCACGTCTGTCTCGATGGTGGCACCCCACTTCGAGCTGCAGCCAGTGATAATCTTCATTCCATCCCACACTTCCTTCATGCTGTTGTTCTGCAACTTCTGCTCCAGCTTTCTCCTGTACTGCTCTTTCGCCGCCCTGAGTTGGACTCGGAGTTCCTTCTGCACGCGCTTGAGCTCATGCTGATCACCACCTTTAAAAACCCTTTTCTTCTGGTTCAAAAGGCCCTTGATGTCACTTGTAACCCATGGCTTGTTGTTAGCATAGCAGCGTACTGTTCTTACTGGAACAACAATGTCCATACAGAAGTTGATGTAATCAGTTGTGCATTCAACAGCCTCTTCAATGTTCTTACTATGTGACCCCAGCAGTATATCCCAGTCTGTAGTTCCAAAGCAGTCTCTCAGAGCCTGCTCTGCCTCAGGGGACCACTTCCTGAATGAGCGTGTGGTTGTAGGTAGCGCCCTCACTCTTGGTTTGTATTGAGGCTGAAGCAGAACCAGGTTATGATCTGCTTTCCCAAGCGCAGGCAGCGGGGTGGCGCTGTATGCGTCTTTAACGTTTGCATACAGTAGGTCGATAGTCCTGTTTCCCCTGGTGTTACAATCCACATACTGGGAGAAGGCAGGTAATGTTTTGTCCAGCGTTACATGGTTAAAGTCTCCAGCGATTAGCACAAGTGCCTCAGGGTGCTGCGTTTGTAACTTAGCAACTGCGGAATGGATGATGTCACTCGCTATCTCCGCGTTCGCTTGAGGGGGGATGTAAACAATAACAACAATCACGTGTCCAAACTCTCTGGGCAAGTAATAGGGATGCAGACTTACGGCCAACAGTTCGATGTCCCTGCAGGAATTGGAGATTTTAACGTTTACATGTCCTGAGTTGCACCACTTTGTATTGACATAGAGAGCGAGTCCTCCTCCTTTCTTCTTCCTGCAGGTACTTGCGTCTCTGTCCGCTCTAACTGTGCTAAACCCGGGTAGCTCCACGTTAGCATCTGGGATGGTAGTTGTTAGCCACGTTTCACTGAAACACAGCAAGCTGCATTCTCTGTAGGTTCTGACATTTTTCACCAGCACAGCCAGTTCGTCAATCTTATTTGGTAGTGAGTTCACATTTCCTAGGATCACAGAAGGCACCGACGGTTTATAACGCCATTTTCTCTCAAGTTGTCTCGATTTAATCTTATCTTTTATCTTTGCGCCGGCTCGGCTGCCCCGATATCGTCTTCTTACCTCGTCAGGTAAATAAGCAACCACACCGGCATGTGCATTTCTTCTCAGTGCTTTAAGCTGACTACTTGAATAGGCGATTCTCGGAGTGTAAAAATCCATGTCAAGTAGTAAAAATAGTAAAAAGTGTCCAGGGAGCAATTCCACATAAAAGAAAGTGGTAGAAGTGATCAGTGAAATAGATAAAAATAGAGATAAAAAGGTAAAAAGATAAAGTCATATACGGAGCTGCTGGAAAAGGCTGCCACTCAGATGCGGCGCCGGAAATGAATCTGTGAATTAGCAACAATATTTAAAACCTGATATTACTGTCACCAACTGAAAACTGACAGTTAATCCAGCTTTGAATTACAGCTGTTTGAAATGGACCGTTCTTGTCCTGTGTTGCGTGTAGTGGTGTATTGGCCTACAAAATTTAACAAGAATTTTATACATGCGTTCTCTGAATTTCTGGTAGGAATTATACTGAATTATGACAGACTTTTAATTCTTGGGCATTTTAATATTAATGTGTTTTGCCCAAATACACCTCTGGTTAAAGACTTTTTAAACCTCAGTGAGTCTTTTAATCATATTCAGTCTGTGAGAGGCCTGTTTTATTATATGGTCTATCTATCTAATAGTGATGCTTGCTTTCTTGATAACATGCTTGTTATAACTGAGGCTTTCTTACCTTGCCAAACAGTCAGCATTGGTAGTGAGGCTCACTGGTCTCACATAATGAACTCCACCACTACTAGTAAATTCTCGCAGCTTTTATGGATGCCATACATTTCCCCCACCTCAGCTGAGTCAGTTTGTTTAATGATACTTCTAACATTGTAGAGTATTTTGCTCTGTTTAAAGTCAAGCGCTCAAAACTTAAACCCGAGCCATAAATGATGCCACACATACCCTGAGGCAGGCATGTGGGCGAGCACACCACAAGTAGAAAAAAGACAAGTTTCAGGTGTCTTTTGATATTTTAAAATCTGCTAGGAAAAATACTTTTTCTTATATTATTTCACATAATTACCATAGACCTAGAGTGTTGTTTATATTAACACTATTCTTCACCCTTCTGTTCCTATATGGTCTGACATTACACCAACAGGCTGTGAGGAGTTTCTCCAGTTTATGTTAAAAAATTGCTAGCATTAGATTCCGCATTACACCCTCTGTTGATGACCCATCTGTCCCTCCTACATGTATAGCGGTTTTTCATCAGTTTGAGCCTGTATCTCTCCCTTTTTTGGCAGAAGTAATTAGTCACCTTGTTCTCTTAATATTGTTCCCACTTGTCTACTTAAAGATGTTTTTGAAGTGGCCGGGACTAGCATTTTGGCATTATACACAGTTGTCTTGAGACTGGTTCAGTCCCAGCCTGTTTAAAATACGCTGTAGTGCAGCCATTATTTAAAAGACAAATTTTAATTTTACAGATGTTTCAAACTTCAGACCCATCTCCAAGTTGCCCTTTCTTTCTAAAGTTCTGGAGAAGGTTGACATTTTTGAAGTATTTCAGTCTGGTTTTAAGACACACCACAGCACAAAGTCTCTTGGAATACTGCTGTCATGGTACTGTTAGATCTAACTGTGGTATTTGATACAGTTGATCATGACATCCTTATCACCCATCTTGAGCAGTATGTTGGTATACAAGGAACTGTTTTAAAATGGTTCAGGTCATACCTCACAGGCAGAAGCTTTTCACTCAGCCTGGGTGATCCATCCTCATCCTCTGCCCCTATCATCTGTAGGGTCCCTCAAAAATCTATTCTGGAGCCTTTTCTTTTTTCACTACACATGTTGACCTTTTTTTTAAAAAAAAATACATTATTTCCATTGCTTGGCAGATGATGCACATATATACTTTTCACTGAAACAGTACAAAACAAATTCTTTTAAACCTTTGATGGAATGTCTGAAAGGCATTAAAACATGTATATCTAAAAATTTCTGAGTCTAAAAACTCCTTTGGTACTGTGTCTCTTCGGAGAATCCTTGCTTTGACTTTGTGTCGACTGAGCAGTTGCTCATGGACTTCCAAATGAGGAATATTACCGCATTGTGAGGGAGTGTCAGTTACAGCACTACGGGTATGTGGTGCAATTCCCAGAGGGCGATCCAGCTTGTAAGATCCTCATTGTTGGGGATCCGAGTGTCTGGACCAGGCCAAGGGGCTGCCCACGTAACACCTGGTTGCGGCTGATTGAGGGTAATTTCCGGAGGGTGGGACTGGACCACATGTCTGCCGGTTGGTTGCCAAGAGCTTTTTCGTTGTGTAGTGGGTGCGGCAACGCACTGTACCAGTGCATACTCCCTGACCTGACCTGACATGACCTGTGTTTTGGACCTTCTGATCTTAATTGTGTTACAGAAATTAATCTTGGCCCCTTGACAACATACTGTAAACCCTTTACAAAAATCTTGTGAATTTTGATAATACTCTCAAACTTGATAAACAAATTAACTCCATTGTTATAGACTGTTTCTACCAGCTCAGCTTATTGGCTAAGGTCAAGCCCTTTCTTTTTGTGCATGATTTTGAAACACTAATTCATGTGTTTGTCTCTTCTCGGCTTGACTATTGCAGTTCATTATTCATTGGAGATAATCAGTCATCCCTTGCTTATCTTCAGCTCGTTCAAAACACTGCTGCCAGGCTTCTAACAGGCACACAAAAACAGAATCATATTACACCAGTCCTAGCTTCTCTTCATTGGCTTCCTCTTTGATACAGGATTAAGTTTAAAATTTCAATGTTTGTTTTCAAGTCTCTAAATGGTTTAGCCCCCATATATCTTACTGACCTCTTACAGTCATACTGCGATCACTGATGTCCTTAGATCAGAAGTTATTGGTTTTGACAAATTCTAGACTTAAGCTTAGAGGGGACTGTGCTTTTGCAGTAGCTGCCCCTAAGCTTTGAAATAGTCCACCTTTTATATTAGGTCAGCACCAACTTTTATATTAGGTCAGCACCAACAAAGTATTGAGCAAAGGCTGTGAATACTTATGTACATGTGCATTCTCAATTTTTTTTATTTTTAATAAATTTGCAAAAATCTCAAGTAAACTTTTTTCACGTTGTCACTATGGGGTGTTGTGTGTAGAATTCTGAGGAAAAAATGAATTTAATCCATTTTGGAATAAGGCTGTAACATAACAAAATGTGGAAAAAGTGATGCGCTGTGAATACTTTCTGGATGCACTGTAGTTGTATGAGACTGTTCTACATCTACTGTATCAAATGCTTTTTACAAATA
The DNA here is from genome assembly GCA_026402145.1 of Polypterus bichir lapradei. Lineage (NCBI taxonomy): Eukaryota > Metazoa > Chordata > Cladistia > Polypteriformes > Polypteridae > Polypterus > Polypterus bichir. The sequence goes on along the minus strand of JANRMT010062790.1, from coordinate 64,106,806 downwards.
CATGCAAATGTATCATATGCCTTCCTTGCATCCACTGTAGCAGCCATTACTTCAAAGAAATCAATCAAGTTTGCCTGACAAGCATGACCTTTGCAAAAGCTGCATGGTTTCCATCTAGAATGCTGATACACTGCCTCTCATAATACCTTTTAAATTATTATTTTGCCAGCTCTTACATAGGCCTTATAAGGTCTATGCTTTGTTAGGTTAATATTGTGTCCCTTCACTTGGGAGCTCACAAATGCCTATTGATATTTCAAAGATGTTGAACTAGACTACATTAGTAGTAATGTGTTCAATTTGAGGGCTTCTAGGAGTAGCTTCAACTAGGTTATTTGATTTATGCTGGCTCATTAAAGCTTGCACTATAATGCAACTAATACACTAATTAATTGTTCCAATAGTTTAGTAATATGAAGAAGGTTAAACGTACTTCCCTTGTAAATAACTGTGAAAAATGTAAACTACTACTATAGCTTGTCATCCATTTTGAAATGTCCTTTGCTGTTGTAAAAGTTCACACAGAGATCTAATTGAGGGCAGGTGCTGAAAGCCTTAAGAAGTACTCATCAAGCACACCCAGCCTACAAATCATTGAACCCATTTTTAATGTCACATTATGTTAGACAAGAAAAATGACACATAAAATAGAAAATACTAAATCATATTTACATCTTGGTTATTGGGCAGCACAGTGGCGCAATGGTAGCACCTGCTTCCTTGCAGTAAGGAGACCTGGGTTCGCTTCCCGGGTCCTCCCTGTGTGGAGTTTGCATGTTCTCTCTATGTCTGCATGGTTTCCTCCCACAGTCCAAGGACATGCAGGTTAGGTGCATTGGCCATCCTAAATTGTTCCTAGTATGTGCTTGGTGTGTGAGTGTGTGCACCCTGCCCGGGGTTTGTTCCTGCCTTGCACCCTGTGTTGGCTGGGATTGGCTCCAGCAGACCCCCATGACCCTGTAGTTAGGATATAGCGGGTTGGAAAATACAATACAATTTATTTTTGTATAGCCCAAAATCACACAGGAAGTACCGCAATGGGCTTTAACAGGCCCTGCCTCTTGACTGCCCCCCAGCCTTGACTCTCTGAGAAGACAAGGAAAAACTCCCAAAAAACCTTGTAGGGAAAAAATGGAAGAAACCTTGGGAAAGGCAGTTCAAAGAGAAACCCCTTTCCAGGTAGGTTGGGCGTGCAGTGGGTGTCAAAAGAAGGCGGTCAATACAATACAATACACAGAACAGAACAAATCCTTAATACAGCAAAAAAATAAAAATTTTAGAAGTACGGAGCAGAATTTAACAGTAGATGATATCACATAATAAGATTTGGATATTTTTAGAGTCCTGGAGACCTTATCCATCAAGCTGCCTCCCCCATTTGGCCATTCCACGGCTAAAACAGTGCTGGGCCAGCCAATCCGATGAAAGGACCCATCTTTCCCGTGATTCCTGTGATCCTCCATCAGGGATGACTTTACCATAGGCAGGCAAACAACTTCGCAGGTGGGTCATGCCACCAATTGCCACATTTGAGTACCGAGAACAGAAACAGAATAGGTGAGGGTTAGTATTCAATTATAACTATCATGTTACTTATGTTTTAGTGCTAATGACTAACAACAGAGATGCAGTCTGTACAGTAATCAGCAGCACTAGTCAGGATATGCTAAACTGAATTAGTGAGTCTTCAGCCGGGATTTAAAGGCTGAGACCGAAGGGTCATCTCTTATAGAAGCGGGAAGACCATTCCACAGTTTAGGGGCCCTGTAACTAAAAGCTCGACCTCCCACTGTTATTTTATTAATCCTTGGAATCATAAGCAGACCGGCATCTTGAGATCTTAATGTGCGCTCAGGTTTGTAAGTCATGATAAGTTCAGACAAGTAAGTTGGACCTTGGCCATTTAATGCTTTATATGTTGAAAGGAGGATTTTGAAATCTGCCCTAAACTTAACCGGGAGCCAGTGTAAGGATTTAAGAACTGGAGTTATGTGTTCATATTTTCTTGTTCTTGTAATAATTCTTGCAGCCGCATTTTGGATTAACTGGAGGCTGTATAGAGAACAGTTTGAACAGCCAGTGAACACCGCATTGCAGTAGTCAATCCTACTAGAGATAAATGCATGAATTAATTTCTCAGAATCCCGTTTATTTAGAAAGCGCCTTAATAGATGGATCTTGCTTATTACAACCATATTTATTTACTGCTTGACTCTTATTTGTGGAAATAAAACCATTAAATATAGCAGTTATAGAAACAAATGAACTAAATAGTGTAAAAATGTCCTTAATATCTGAATTAATCTGTTATTGTGGTCAAAATAACAAAAATGATTAAAACATCATGATGCTTAAAAATTTTTGTCATTCTTTTAAAATTAAACACAAAAACAACTGGTAAATTATTACATGTAACAGGTGTGGGCTCCATAACAACAGCAAGAAAAAACACATTGTAGATATTAAATTGATGGGAATCAAAAATACATAAGTACTTATCCTGTTTCAAATATGAAGAATAATTTCAAATCTTGGAACAATGCAACATAATTCCAGTCACACTGACCATTTCTCTATTAAACACTGTTTTTAGGCTTCACTTAAATGCACAGTTGGTCCTTATTTTCCCTGTTAAAGACTTCAAAAAATTATAAAAAAAAAGAAAACTTCTTGTAATTTTTTTATATAACAGTTTTTACCCATTTATTTTTGGAACCCAATTTTCCATTGAAAGGTTTGGGGGAGACATTGTTATTAACTACATTACTAAGACTAAGTTTTTACATTTAAGGAACAATTCAAATGTTTAAATGAATGTCCAAAGTTATTACATAAACTTACCTTTCCTAACAATTTATTTTCATTTATATTTACCTTCATTTATGCAGAAAATATGCAATGAAATCAAGGCTTAAATATAAACTTGAAATTGCAAGCCAATATGTATTCTGTTTAAAAATATCACACAGACTAAAGTGGGAAAAACCTGCTACTCTTTAAAGAAACCACCTAAAATGAAAGGCTACTATTACTGATAACTTTATTCCATTATATTTTGAGTTTACAAATAAAAATACCCATTTTATGCCTGCTTTGAAAGTGCACTCATTCAATTGTAACTCATACCTATTTCAACACTAAAAGTATTGTTTACCACTGAAATGGGAATTTTATTTTTACATTTGTAATTATGTCATCAGTATGCAAGTCATGCTCCTGTCCTTCATTCACTTGTCCTCAATAGCTGCACTGTGAATGCCCATGCTGTTTTAACTCTCCAGTTCCATTCAGTAAAAGAGATTGATGACATTTTTTTTTTCACCACACCAAAGACCCGTCATTAAGCGCTGGTTCCCAGGTATGAATTGCTGTCCCTCTCCTCTAGCTTACACTTATCTGTGTTTGCATATCCTTTTTATCTCAGAAAATCATTTTATGCAGTTATTAATTACATTATTGAACTGTACTACCAAAGTTTAAATGACTATCTGTGTTCTTCAGAAAATTAGACAATTATCACCAAACAAATGTCACGATAACACACAGTGTTTCACTAAGTGCGATGAAGGTCATAGACAAATCTGAAAAATGGTTGCCGCACCAGCTATTTTAGTAATGAACCAGAACAAGCATCTGCAGCAGGTGGGCGATTGAACATATACTACAACTGCTGCTGGACTCCATACTACGAGATACCACACTAGAAGCAGTATTTGAATATGCTATAAATATACTTAAAAATCATTCAAATTTGATGAAAAAATGTCTACAAATCACAACTCAGAACTACTTCTATGTATTATGGGCTTGAATGAACATTGGCTGAAAAGAAAGTGTAAAAATTACACATAAGTTTTATTTTGAAAATGCATCCATAAACTTGAAAGAAATAAGGTGCCGGCTTAAATAGTGTTATACTGATGATTTTACAAGGTGTAATTTCTGGAACTGGGCACTTAACAAAGAGTCATTGCGTTGCGAGAACAAATAACCAAAATGACAATGCTCACTTAAAATCAATGTGCTGTTGTGACATTTCTTAAACAAGAGGCTGAAACAAGATGGTCTAGTAGCCAATAATAAAAATACACGAAAACTAGTTCCAAGAAACAAACAGAGGCTCGTATTTTATTCAAAGAATCTACTGAGTCCAGAGTAGGAGTAAGTAAAAATAAAGACAGGATTCATATGAATAAATTTTAATTCATTTTGTAGGTCATGAATGATTACAGTATGTAAACCTAAATACTTTTCACCGAACTGCATGGTGCAGTACATTACAGTTAACCATACTAACATGAACTACAACTTTCAACACTAATGTATCCACGGGCTGAAAGGTTGCCATATAACCAAAACACAATATATGGCACTGTTGTATGGCTGTGGTCACATGGGTATGGCCTGCCTACATTTTTACATAGCATACCAGGTACAGGTAAGGAGAGTGGGTTCAAAAGACATATCTATGGAAGCACTAAAAATGTGTAGTCTATTTGTGCGGTTATATACAACTCTGGAATGGAATGTTTCAGTATTGGAGTATAAGCCTTTCGCAGTAGATAACATTATTATCTAAAATTGTATTGATTTTTTTTTTTGTGATCAAATTTTTAACGCTAAAATTTTTTACACTTTAAAGGGAAACATCTGACAGGAACTACAATAAAGTAAAACCCCATGTTCAGTGAATACCCCCCACCATTAGTATCACCCCATAGCACAACCTAACTCAACCCAATCCTGCTGCATTAACAAAAAAATAAAGGAGATCATGAGGACCAGCAAGTGAGGGAACAGCACAGCATCAACCCCATTATGGTGAAGGACAGCTAAAGATTAGGGTTATGGCCAGGACCAGACGGCAGCCATGCTCAGACCAGCTGTATCATATCTATCCATTTATTAATATAAGAGCCAGATGCTCTATTAATGCTCACCACTGACAACTCCAAAATGATCAGATTAAGAAAAGAAGACTTTCAGACAGACAAGGGAGAATAAGGAGTTTTCCTGCAAGAGGCAAAGACAATTTTTCCAGCAATTGTTCCTCTACGGGATAATAGATAAATGAAGTGTGGAAAAGTCTAGAAGTAGGAAAATGTGGGGAGGCAGGGGAATGCTAATAGAGTATATAGAAGTAAGAACATAAGACACCCCTGACTAAAAACTAAACACAGAAGGACAGTCCCAAAACATATACATAAATGTAACTGGGATGTTCAAAAGTAAGGGTCAGATGACAATACCCAAGAGGAGAAGAATAATAGCTGTGGCTGTTATGTGGCTGCAAGATCTGGCAGGAGGCAGACAGAAGACAGAATGTTTCTTAAATGCAAATATGCAAATACAGTATATATATGCAATCAATTGCAAATGTGTTTCTTTTTGTGTGTAAAATACTCTTGTGATGGACTACTGAGTGTTAACTGTTGACCGAGCATGTTGTGCACAAAAGCTGTCTACTTTTATCCATGGTATGCAGCTGTCAGCAAATGTGGATGGATTATGTAAAGAAGAATAAATTAAGCAGTGGACTAAAAAATAACTGCAGAGAATCACACTAATTGAGCCCCATGTGTTCGATGTCTGTACAGTATACTAAAACTAAACAAAGGAATTCATTCAAAACATATTTCAGATATATTATATATGTAGTTTATATACTGTACTATATTTGCATGTCCATTCTTTGTAAATATGTCTTTAGATAACAAAATCAGAAATTGTCTGCCATTTTTATATACACAAGCACATACTGTATACCATATATAGCTGGGAGGCAGCAGCAAAAGACAATTAATCTCACAACAGAGCTAAAAATCACTTAAAAAAACTCCTAACATATTCTTTAGAAAAACTTTTCTGAAATTAGTGAATTTACAAATTCAGAATTCAGCTGAATTTGAAAATGAGAAATCATCACACAGGATAAAATGCAAAGATCCAGTAGTTAGACTCCAACATCAGTTATACACCGTAGGGTTCACTTGTCAGATGTCACAAACTTACCATTGCATTGTGGCACAAATGGTTCTGAAATGGCTTATCTTAGATTATATTTATTTATTTTAGTGAAAACGTATAGAAGGGACAATTTAGAAGTGTGAAGTATGCAGAAAGGTATATTTTATGTTTAATTAGTATTCCTATTGATTTACTGTTTTCAGTTCTAAAGTTTATGGAAGACTGCCTTTCACATGCTTTACTTGAGCTAAATTCTGATTTTTACTTCACAGTTCAAAGCATTCTGTTTGCTGAATAGTAGTGATGAGCGAGCATGCTCGGCCAAACGTGTTCGGCTCGAGCATCGCTATGCTCGGAGCATGGCGCTACTCGAACGAGCACCATATGTGCTTGTGCGCCATGCTCGAGTCTCTGCCCCACACGTTTCACGGGTTGGAGACAGCCAATCAAGGGGCAGGTAAGTACTGCCCTCACTGTAATGCCAGTAGCCATGTCAGGTGCTGGCATTACAGTGATTGGCTGGCCGGAACATGTCATCGGGTGCTAAACAGCCTGCACTCGCATATAATGTTTTAGAGCGTCAGCTCACCTGCAGGCACTCCCATATCATGTTTCAGAGCAGTAAAAGGCAACCTTTTTCGAGTTGCGGCGCACTAAGTCCAAAAATTTTCTTTCGTGGCGCACCTGAGGGACTGCCCATAAATAAAGTTGTGACGACACAATCTATGGACAATCGGCAATAAAAACAGTTAATTTTACAAGTTTGAAAGACATTTTATTAATAAAGGAATCAATGGATAAATCTTAAATTTAATTAATGTGAACGTTGAGATTGTTTTTCAGCACATATGAGATTGATGCAAGGATCAATTTTCGAAAGACATACGCACATGTCCTTGTTGTTCATTTGAAGTCTCTCGCGTTTCTTAGACTTCATTTTCGTAAGTGTTCCGTTATCTGTTTTTCCAACATTAATTTTTTTTTTTAATTAACCAAAAGTTCAAAAACACTAGCAATTTTAAATATTTTACAAAAGTTTTCTCGGCACCCCTAGAAAATTCCGCGGCGCACTGCCGGTTGCCCGACAATGTTTTAGAGCGTCAGCTCACCTGCAGGCACTGGCATATAATGTTTTAGAGCGTCATTTTCCCTGTAAAATTGATTTTTTTGGGGTGTTTTGGGTGTGTTTTTGTCAGTCTGGAAAAGTGGCGTACAACTCGGACAAACTGGTTCCCAGCAGCGACTTGGGAGTCCAGGATGCATCCAGACATCGTTCCCATGCTGTTCCCGGTCCATTTGGGTGGTGTTTCTGTCACTTTCTGAGCTTTTCCAATGGACCAGGCACCCTCCCTTCTTCAGAGCAGGGGGTGCCTGGTTGTCTCCTATTGACTTACATTATACTCGGGTGCTCGGTAGAGCACACGAACATCGCGATGTGTTCGGACCGAACACCCGAACACTTTGGTGCTCGCTCATCACTACTGAATAGGCATCTCAAAACTATTTTTACGTGAGTATTTACGTGATCGTGCTCTGTCATAGACAAAAATTTTAGATTAAGAGAGGAGCTCAACCTTGAATCTGTGGCTGCTTTAAATGGCTGCTGTTTACTCAATAGATACTGTAGCATTCAAACTGCAGGAAAATAAAGTGAATTTTAACTTGCCCAGAGAAAGTCATAATAAGGTAGGAAGGAGGAGAGATTTAACTCTGTTAATCAGTTATCTGTCTTAACATTAGCAATGCTGGAAATTGATTGCATAATTTGGCAAGGCAACCATTTTATTCACCTTACTTTTCTCTATTGTAGGAGGTGATAAACACAAGGATTATAGAAATATGATAACTGCTTACATATATTGTCATATAAGACAAGAACCAGGCAGACTAGGCAGACAAACATATAAAACAGATGGTCTGGCTGTTTACTTGTTATTTAGAGTTCTAATTTTTCTTGGCACATACCATACCAAGTCTTTAAAGATATTGTCTGATGTTGTGTGACGCTGTTGCTTTGTTGCTGAAGTGGAAGTTTTTTCTTGTGTTGAATTGCACTGTTTCTCTTTGCTGCATCATCCATTGCATGTGGTGTGCTGTGCATTCCTCATTTTGACACTTTGCTGTGTCATCTGCAACTTCATAGGGAAAAGCATTGCTCTTACTAGCACCAGAGTATAGATGCTGATGTTTCAGCCTTCAGACTGGCTCTTTGTTTAGCTTACCAAACTGTACTTCTGCAGTTCTGCAGAAAATATTTTGTTGGCTTCAGCTCTCAAAAGAGAGAGACAGAGTGTCTCATCTGCCTTTAGTTTCACAGAGTTTTAGTCATTTTACGTGAGTGTACTCAGGGGTGACCCTGGGCAGAGTGCCCTAAGGAATCCCTGGGTAGTTTTCAAGAGAGCCACTGGAGAGAGCCAGAGAGAATCTTTATTGGATTAAAGTCACATCCAGTTACAAAATCAGTGTCTCTTCAAAGGCGAGTTCTTCTGAGCATCAGAGTTATCATTCATTGAATTATAGGTCTTTGTTCTGGCTTGAGTCCATTTTTTGCCTTTTGGCTCAGGAAGTCTGTAGAGGGACCTCTGAAGACATGTCAGTTTACACCTTTGTTATCAGATGAAGTGTGAGCAGATCCTAGTAGAAGATGTGATTAAGCCACTTAGTTTGAAATGTAAATGGGGATTTGCGCAGGCCTGGTATGCCACTAAAGCTGACCAGAATGAGCAATGCTCACTGTATCCTACAGCACCAAGCACCAGAATGGGTCCTTTTGTGCTTCACATGGCTTTTGTAGGTGGCTCATTAGCCTTAAAAAGATTGCTTGCTTTTGCCTCACTTGATGGAATTCTGTTTGCAATATTTCAAGCTTTCTATTTTATTAGGTGCCCCTGCCATCAGCTTTGAAGCTGTTCACTTCCAGGTATGCAAGCTCATACTTTTGGGCGACTTATCCTTGACTAATGTCCTCCCTTGCAAATTAATGTCCACAGTGAAAATGTCCAAATCCTTAAAATGGTGCACCACTATTCAAAACAGTTGGGCGGTCTTTGTTTCCATTTTGGTCGTGCGGGCGGTGATAAAATCACATCAGCAGGAGTCCTGAGCACTTCATTGTCAGATGGGGCAGCATAATTGTTGAGTGCTGTGCTGTCATGCAGTGCAGCAGAAGTGTTAAATATTGCACTTCCCAAAATGGATCTGTTTATTATAAGTGAGTGGGGAAACCTCCTTTAGTGGAGCTACAGATATATGAATTTTCTGTTTCTCTACACTGAACTGATACTACAGACACCATTCTGGATCTCAGCTTTGAAACTTTCCCTACATTGTTTTTTGTCTGTAACACCTCTGGCTATGCAGTTTAATGGATAGCCATTATTGACAAGGCTCACCCAATGTCAGTGGAAACACTTTTCTATACCTCCATTAGTCAGAACCTCTGCTAGTGTCCATGCACCCATGCCATTCCACCTTAGCAGATTGAGAAATGTTATAGATCTGCAGAGGTAGCAGTCTCTCAGCTCTCTTCCACCCACAATGCAAACGGTGCTCCAGATCCTGGATCTCAGCCTTAAGACTCTCCAGCAACTCCTCAAACAGCCAAGCTGGTCTATTGTGGTTTCTGCAGCACTGTGCTAATTTTTCCATAAGCATTAGTAGTTTAAAGAATAAAGTTTAAGACCAGTTTAAAGGTACTTACCTTTTTAAACATTTGAATTGCAAGCGTGCACTTCTGTAAACACTTTGAGTCTGCCCTGGTTGAACCGCTTTGTGAGACACCAGTGGCTAGGAAACGTGAGTTCAAGGAAGACCTGCAGGACTTCACATATGAAAACGCAAGCATGGAGTGCTAATTTAGTGCAAGGTGTGCATTGTTTCAGTAAAAGGATCCCGAGTTAAGACAAAAGTATAATTTACTATAGTGTTTGGAGGAAGCATCGACATATCCATCCAACTGGAGCACTTTGTGTGTGTGCTTGTGTGTATCTAAGAGCACCATATAATTGTATAAGCCTTGTAGAGGTGTGGTGTAATGCGTAATTGGAATGTGTCTGTGTCAGTTGTGATTGGAGGAACGGAGCGACATGAAGCAGGATTGGATGACAGTAACACTACAAAGTAAAAAAGGCACTTCATGTTTGCAGGGATCGTCTTTCTGTCTATCGACCAAGTAGAGAGTGCGAAGTAGTAACATTGCAGAGCATTTCTGAGTGCAATAGTTGCTACTGGCATGTGCATATTTTTGTATATATTTTATTATAATATGTAATATTTTATATATTTTTCCTTTTACTTTATTATAGATAACTCCTAGTAATAGTGGAGGTTTGATGAAGGTATTTATATTGATTGGGTTTTGGTGCGCTTTTGATTTATTTGTATATACACTTGATTCTTCTTTTTGTGAATATTTCTGTCGACTATTTTTAGGTCTGACAATTGTTAATGTGCTTTAAGGAACAACATCATGAACAGTATATTAATAGAGGAAGACTGTCTCTACTAGAGTATATACATTTTCCCTTTTGATTTGGGTACATTGGATTTTACTGTAGTTATTATAAATGATCACCATTTTTTTCACTATTGATTTTTGTGTGTCGTTGTCGTTAGATGGTGTTACAAAGCCTGCATATGACACACTGCTTTGTCCCTGCACATGTAAACAAACTGCACCTTTGCGTTTAAACCCAATATTTTTGTCTGTAGCTCTGTGTTTTAAATCTCTCCTGCTGGTCCTGTTTGGTTCTGAACTACAATAATGCCCAGTATGTAATATGGAATCCGAATTCCCACCACAAGGGGAGTCACAAGCATTCAGTATTTTGATGAATCAGATGGTCATCCTACTTCTGACATCAATGTAGCACTGGCACCAAGTCCTAGAATGGATGCTTTTGCTTTTTACATTAATCTTTTAGGTGGCTCGTTAGCTTCAAAAGGACTGCTTTCTGTGTCACACTAGATGGTATCCTGTATGTGACATTGCAGGCTTGCTAATTTTATAGGCACCCCTATCACTGGCTTTGAAGCTGCTCATTAGTATGATGGAATGCCAGCTCATAATATAGGTAACTCATTCTTGGCTGATCCAACTTGTCAGCGCCATTACAGAACTTTATTTGAAGAGTTTAACTGTTTCATATAATTGCTTATAGTGTTAGAAATTGCCTCATACACTAAATAGTGTAATTACATGAATTGTAAAATCTTTATATGTAATTATGTAGTCAAAAGGTATACTGTACATTCAAACAGAAGATGGTGGCTTTTTACCAGCTGGGTTATGCAATATACACCATATTTGTTTTGTTAAATACTTTATGTAGATTTACATTAAACTGGCCTTTATTAAGATGCAAAATTATGCAACATGCTACATACTGTACCTGTTTGCCTTGAGTTGTATCCTATTACATCTATGAGATGTCTAAAATAAAATTTGATTATTGAACTTTAGTTAAACATTTTTCTAGTATGGTCCTCTCACAAAAGTCATCTGTAAAACTGTGTTTTTCTACTGAGCCTTTGAACTAAATACAACACAAATGAAAGAATTGCTCCTGGTATACACTGAGCTGGTTACTAATGGACACCATTTATAAATTCCACATCATTTTAAGTCTTTAAACATGAAGTATAAGCCAAAAAAGCTAATGCTGTCTTTGAGATTACGTTTTTCAAATTCTCGGAGAATAAGTAAGGTTCAACAACTTTGTTTTGCAGATCATCTATTAGGAACTTTACTTGTAATGATTAGCTTTTATTTCCTTATTTTTTTCCTTATATTTCCTTTTATAAAATAAAAATTAAACATTGTATAGGAACAGTCAATCATATACTATTATCCAAATACAGTATACAGTACTGTATATTTAGTATTCATATTTTTAATCAAAAACATTAATTTTAATGTTTTTGTTATTTGACACAAAATTATTTAAAACAATTAGTTCTATATACAATATCATTTCTCTTTTAATGATGGCAAATAAAGAATGTGAGAATGAAAGAAAGAATGGATTTCTTGTATCTCAAGATGGATATATTTTTTGAATTAGCAATAATTTTCAGTTGTAAGAAATATTTATGTCACTTGCATATATTTTAGTGCAATTAATATTAAATGTCTGACTATATTTATTGTTAATAGCTGAACTCAGAAAGAAGAGTGCCAGTATAATTTATGCCTGAAGTACAGTATGTAATTTACAAGCTAGCTGTGTCAGCTTTTATAGAAGGCAGAATACTTTTTAACATCCAAAATTATGTTTAAAAGAATAAAGATTTCAGCTATCCTGTTTCAGTTCCACTTTACCTTGTTCAGGGTTATGGATGCCAAAATCATAAAACAACATTAAATACATAAAGTAGTGCAATTCAACTGTTCATTCAGTAAGTTGTAATTTACTTTTATAGTGCTCTTCACTGAGCACAAACTCAGAGTGCTGTGACAAGTTTACAGGTAAAATACAAACTGCACATTTTAGGAAAAACGTAATGTACGCACATAAAAATACAGATCTACCTAAACACACATTAAAACAATGCTTTTTTTTTCAAAATAAGTGTCATAAATGGATCCTAACAATATATGTCTAATAATGTTATTGTTCAGATATCTCCAAATGAAAACTGAAGAGTGAAAACCAAAACCTTCACAGTCAAAATGAATGTAAACTTTATTGTCATCTCAACTATATACAAGTATACAAAGAGACAAAATGACAAAGCTGAAGGCTCACAGTGTATACAGAGTGCAAAAAATATAAGGTGTTGTGTACAGACTGACAAAAAACATGCAGTATACAATATAAACAGGCGATAAGTCAATAAAATTACCTGCCACAATTACACAGAGCCCTGTTTAAATTCAAGGTCTACAGACAAACACAGTGACTGATCTTCTGAAATGATTGATTAAGTTACTTGTGTGTAAACTGGAGCGACTTATCGTGATCTAAGCTGTTAGTGTAGCGTGGAAGATCATGTGGAGTCGCGTTGTGTTGAGGAGTCTGACAGTCTGTGGGAAAAAGCTATCACGGCAGATCTGGCTCTGATGATGTATTGTATTTTTCCAGATGGCAAAAGAATGAAGAATTTGTAAGAGGGTTGACAAGGGTCCTGCACAATGCTGCAGGCCTAGTGGACACAACATTTGGAGAATGTATCTTCCAGAGAAGGGAGGAGCACCCCATAAATATTCTTTGCTGACCTCACTCTTTTATCCTCTCTTTTGCATACAAAAATGCTGCAATTTCTGCACCAGACTATTATGAAGCTGGTTAGAACGCTTTGAAATCATGCCTTTGTATAATGTGGTGAGAATTGGAGATGGGAGGCCTGCTATCTTTGGTCGCCTTAAAGGAAGTGGTATTGTTAATCTATATGAGGTCCACAGTGATGAGAACACTGAGGAACTTGGCACTCTTAATAATTCCCACAATGAAGCAATTAATGCAGACTGGAATGTGGTCATGGTAGGTTGTTTTCTGCTGTCAACAATTAATTCTTTAGTCTTACCAATGCTGAGGGACAGATTGTTGTTTCTGTACCACACGACCAGCTGTTCCACCTCCTCTCTATATGCTGGTCTGTCATCCCCGCTTATCAAAACCAGTATAATCATGTCATTAGTGAACCAGATGATATAATTAGAGCTGTGTTTGGCTGTGCAGTCGTGAGTCAGCAGGATGAAGAGCAGAGGTCCAAGCATGTTGTCCTAAGGAGCTCCAGCACTCAGCATGATGGAGCTAGAAGTGTTGCAGTCAGTCTGAAACTGACTGGAGCCTCTCTGTCAGAAAGTCCAACATCCAGGTACAGAGGGAGATTTTCAGCCCTAGCCCATTCAGTTTCACAATCGGCTTATGGGAAACAGTTGTATTGAATGCTGAACTAAAGTTTAAGAACAGCATTCTGAGATAAGCATCTGTTATCCAAGTGTGTCAGGGACAGGTGGAGAGCAGAAGATATAGCATCCTGAGTGGACATGTTGGTCCAATATGTAAACTGCAAAGGGTCCAGAGAGCTATGAAGACTGGAATTTATGTGTGCAATGACTAAACTTTCAGAGCACTTCAGGATAACAGAAGAAAGTACTACAGGAAGGCAGTCATTCATGGACATTACTGATGATTTCTTACAGTAGGTACCAGAATGATAGTGGTAGATTTGTAGCAAACTAGTTTGGTTGACTGGCCTGAAGATGTATTAAAGATGTCTGTGAGGACATCAGTTCGATGGTACATTCCCTCAGGTATATTGTCTGGTCTGCTGGCCTCGTGTGGGTTGACTCAGGATAGAGTCTTCCTCACATGAGCAGTGGTCAGTCAAAGTACCCGTTTGTTAGAGGGAGTGTGATAAGAGGTCTGTGGTGAAGTGTGATTTTTAAATAAATGGTCGGGACCCAAAGTGTGCAGGCTTTGAACGGGTACGGCTATGTGTATGCTGGCGCTACTCCAGGGTTGATAGGGGTGCTTGACTGATTGCGCATTCACATGCAAATATGAGCAGGTCAGTCAGGTGCCTCACTCACACCTCTAAGTAGGTGGAGGAAAACTTCTGCACTCAGCCAGTTAGTATATAAGGGAGCCTATATGGCAGAGAGGAGAGGGAAAAAACAAGATTAGAGGAAAGAAAAGAAAAGATGGGAGTTTAAGAGAGGAGATAGAGAGACAGGATGGTGAGGAGCCTGTGTCATGATGAAAGGAGGCAGGTGGTTGGGAGTATGCCCAGGGAAGTGAGTGGCAGGCCACACTCGAGTGTAGGGGCTGGTGAAAGGGCACTTCGACTGAGCAAGACAAAGAGGATTAATAGTGGCCCCATTGTACGGGGTCTCCTTCTTGATGCCGACAGACTGGCAAAGGGGGCCATGAGTGGGGTTCAGAAGCTCATACTGGCAGTAGGAACCTGAATACGGGATAAGTGGATGACTGTACCTGTCAGTGGGCATCTCCTAATGCTGCAAGATCCTGATGGGATAAGCTGAGGAGATGCCAAATTTCAGGAAGATGCACTGAGGCTCATGTTATTTTAAATGGATAGACAGATTCTAACCATAATTTTAACCTCCAACATTAACTTGATTTAATGTATTATTTATTTATTTATGGAAGATTTTGATGCACTGTTCTTTTGATTGGTTTTAATAAAAGCAGTGAACACTTTGCACCAACCAGTTGCTGCCTGAGTGTGTCTTCATTTGCTTGGCTCATCTCAGTTTACGACTATAGACAGTTCCAGTTTCAAGAGGCTCCTGGAAGTGGTAAAGCAGCGTGGAGCTGACCCGGACCGTCACAGTTAGGTATGATTTTTCACATAGGATCCATGCTCTAGGCATCATATCGAGCAAATAATTTATTTTGTTTGTCTAGAAAGGAGCTATCAATGTTGATGCTGTGTGATGTGGGCTTGTAGTCCATAATAGCTTAAATGCCATGTAACATTTGCTGTTTATCTCTGGAGTTTTGAAAACATTCATTATTTCTCTGAGCTTATGCTCACTTTACTTTTGTTATGGCACAGGAGACGTTAGTTCTGGCTGCCCTAAGAGCCATTTTGTTTCCAGATCTGAAGGTTGCATTCTTGGTCACTAACAACACCTGCACCTCAGTTGTCATGTTGGTTTTTGGTCGGCTCTCGTGGTCACATCCTAAGAAACAGTAACGTCCTCTGTACACATGTTGATGTAACCAGTCACAGCTTCTGTGTACTCCTCCAGGTTAATGGAATCACTTTACATGGCAGCCTCCTCAGATAATCAGCAGATCTAATCAGTATACACTAAATTAAAGCAGTGAATCTTCAACCTGGATTTAAAAGCTAAGACCTAAGTGGCATCTTTTATACAAGCAGCCAGATCAATACATAACTTGGGAGCCAAGTACCAAAACGTTCTTACTATTCTTTTATTGATCCTTGGAATTTTTAGTAGACCAGCATCCTGAAATTATCATATGCACTCCAAGTTTTTGTAATGATCGGTTCATTCAAAAATTTGTTTTTTTGTAGAATTAACTGAAAGGTGCATAGAGAATCATTTGAACAGTCTATGACTAATACTAAATGTGATTGTTTACTTCATGAGGTAGTAGTACATAGTGAACAACAATAGTTGCACCAGATATTTGAAATATTAAAATGTGTGCTTCAATATAAATATTTAAAGTTTGCATATATTTAAAGTCTTTATTGTAATAAAAATGTGTCATGTTTCACTGTCTGATAGAGATCCATAGAGGGCCAGGTCCCTAGTAAAGGATCGAAAAACAAAAATTATATCATATTTGTAATCACTGACCTTGGACTAGTTTAAAATGATACCCTACATGCTTATGGTTGAAAATTGTCTTTTCTAACCTACTGGGAGAGGCTCTTAGAGGGCTAGGACCACCAGTAAAGAATCAAATATAAAACATATTATCAGATTTACGATCAGCATACTCAAAATATCATAAAATGAAACTCCACGTGCCTATATTACTGATCCCAATTTTGTCAATGTTTTATGTGAAGGAGTAACTTGACCCCTTGTATCTCATTAGGGGCTGGACACCTGGAGTAGGTTGATGTGGCATGCATGATTTCAAGTTCTTCTAATAGTTTTTGCTGCATTAAATATGGTCCAAAATCAGACTAAAAATGAAGTTTTTTTGGTCTACTGGGCCAAAAAAAAACAAAACAGAACCTTAAAAAGCTTGACAGCTTGACATCAGGATGAGTTGAAGAGTATATCATTTGTGGAGGTTTTCTGTACCGGTGAGTCAGGAGGTTCTGGACAAAACAGCTAGAATGATTTCAAAGCGTTCATATATATCAACACAAAATAGTAAAGCTGCAAGTACTGAGCCTTATGTGTCACAATATTTGACCTCTGAATATAATGGCAGAGTGCTGTCAGCACATTTCTGTACATACTGAAATAACATAGATAATTATGAACTAAACCATGCTAGTACAGTGCCTGAGAACCCTACATAATTTTTAGACATATTTAGCAGTATAAAGTAGTCAAAAGTCTTAAAGGATGTGCTTAAAATTAACAAATTTGTATTAAGTATAGTTTGTCCTTCATTGGACGTTAATAGTTTATTCAGATCAAATTGCAATACAAAGAACTAAGTAAATATACAGTTAGTTAATGTCTGACAGAAACTGTTTTGGAATCTGACCAATGAGAAGAGTATTGTGATCCCACTGCCTTATTTGAAGAGAATGTTGGTGCAGATGTGTCAAAAGGAGATCAGATGCAACGGAACAATGCATTTGCAAATCTCTTTATATGTCCAATTAAACAATTTTTCTTATGTAGGTTATACTCTTACCTACACTGTACTGTAAATGACATGTTTCTTGCTCACCTTCAGCTTGATAATTTTGCTAACTATAAGGTGAATTGATTAACTGAAGAATTTCTAATGAAATTTCATAATTTGTATGCTTTGTGTTTGAGATAGTCAGATAAGTGTAGAAAGTGATATAATTGCAAATTAGAAGATATTCATATTTTTAATCTTGCAGATAACCAGTTTAATAACATTGCAAATGGACTGATGTTTGTATTTTTCCATTTTAATGTGGTGAAAAGTCAAGCAAAATGATGCCTTTTTTTGGCTAACTCAAAAGGTTACAATATGCAGGCTTTCGAGGCAACTCAGGCTCCTTCTTCAGGCAAGATGCCACTTTAATGCAAACTGTAAATCTGTAATTGTTTTGTTCTAGGAAGAAAAAACCTAGATGGTTCTGCTGAAGACAGTCATATTGACATCCCTTTGTTTGGGAAAAAAAGAGACTAAAACAAGACAAACCCAGTGTAAATATGAAACTGTTACAAATGCTCAAGGAAACACATGTCTTGCATATGCTTTATCAGTAGTTGCAACATTCTGTAAATGATACAGTTTTTCAGAACAAAAGAAAAATATTTAAATAATAGAGGCAACTATCACTTGTGAGTCTTACACTTATTGTCAACCCAAGTCCATTGTCTAATCCGAAGTTTGCTGGTGGCGACACATCCAAATCAACGGGCTTCATCAGCCGGGGGACATGTCTGATCAAAATTTTCTTTTAAGTGCCACATCCGAGCACCTCCTTACTTGCTGCTCACTGACTGCTTTATAGCTGGCGTCTCCAGGTATTCACATGAGAAACGTGTCCCTCTGAAGTCTGCACCCAGGGATCACTACAGTATTATAAAGGTAACAATATTAATTACATCAGAAAAAGATGTAAAAAGAGGAAAAAGAAAAAAGACATTAGATGCACAGATGAAGCCTTACCATCAACTCATTATGTTTTGAATAGTTTATCTTGACTGCAGTATTGGTAATTTCAGACAGACTTTCAGGCATTTATGAGACTGCATTTTTACATGGTAAAGGCAACACCTTCTACATATTGCAACTATTTAGTTTTAGATTGTAATGCAACACTTCCTCTTATCTGCCCACAGTATACAGCTCCGGGTACTTCAACAAATTTAAGCATACACTGTTATTAATTTGTAACATGAATGCACACACATTTAATTTTGATATATTTTTTCACTTCATTTTTGTTTTAGCTATTTTCTCACTTTATAATTTTTTTAATTTCCATAGAAATCAAATTGTTATAATATAGTATCTTCATCTTAATTAAAGTCAGTCAGGGATATCAAAAACTAATGAAGCAAAATATTACAGTTTGTTTTGCATTTTTGGCTTCATTTTATTAGTGCATTTTGCTTGGTGAACTTTATTGAATCTGTTTTCCAATTTAAACTGCAAACACCCCCTATTTGTTAAAAACAGAGTCATTTGAAATTAATATGCATTATCTGTGTTTTGTTCTGTATTTTCTAACCACATACCTTGGCAGTGATTCTTTTCTATTTTTTCTTATAATGGACATTTCTGTGTAAAATGATTGACATCTGGCTGTAATTTATTGTCTTGGGGAGTCGATAAGGGCACTCAGACACTATGCCCCAGGGTTTGTGACGATGTCATGTGAGATACAGGTGAGTCAGTTCCGGTTGCTGTCCAAGGTATCAGCCAGCTGGTTGAAAATCTGCTGCAAACTGATGTTTTCTTCTTCAGGCAATAACTGGTTCCTTGTAATTAAAATATCACAGACAATGCACATAAAGCAAGGGACTGGCCCTGAGGTTTGGTTGATTCCTCCCGATTTCCCCAGCACTTTAACAAATTCCTGTGATACGTGCACTCCACAGGCTGGCAGTTAGGCCGTCATACAACATAATCTACTACACACTTCTAATCTTTAATCCCAATTGTCCTCTCTAGTGTGAAAACAGTTTTGAGTGAGAAGTGCTTTTAAGTACCACAACTGCACTCCTGGCTGGAATTCAAGTCTCACTGTTCTGTGATTCAATAGCCAAGCTGACTTCTTTAAGCTTTCTTTGAGTACTCACACATGAGTGTATGCAGCTTTTCAGACTGACCATGCCACATATTTAAAAGTATTAGTTTGAGTATTACTCTGCTCCTGCCAGCATTTCCTGACTAAGTCAAGGAACCTTCTGGGTTTGTATTTATACAGCAACTCAAAGGAAGAAAAACCTTTAGATGCCTGAGGCATCTCTCAGTAAGTACATAACATAAGAGGATGCAATTGCTTTGAATCTCTTCTGTCCTTTTATCACATCTATTCCAAGGTTTGGTTAAACTTTTGCACTAATCTGTTTTCAGGTGATAAACAGATGTTTTCAGGTGTTTTATGTGTAACACTTTGCCACTCTGAAAGTCTCCAATGTAAAGTAAATGGCAACATATTGTATCTATAACAGTTCACCAAACTGTAATCTTAATTATTGGAAAAGGCACAAATGGGCTTTTAGACAATGTGGTTTTGAACCACCTGACACTCAGGACAGAAGCTACAGTAGCTCCCAACCTCCTAATCTACACTGTTTAATGTTCCTCCATACTGGGAACTTCTAGAAGTAGAAGTTGTTAATGACTGTGGCCATTTACTCCCCCTACTCTACTGTGTGATCACAGTAACTCCTGCAGAGCACTCACCAAGGTATTGTGTATGACATACAAACACACACACATATATATATGTATGTATGTTTATGTATATGTATATGTGTGTGTGTGTTTGTGTGATGCGTCAATTTATGGCTCTATTTGGTACCGACCATCTGACCTTATGTCAGTCAGAACATGCACAGGTCATTGCAAATTGAGGTTCTATGGTTCTGTTCTATGTCAGCAATAGGCTTATTCTTACTGCTGGTATAGAGTAGCTCTCACCGACCTTAGTGTTTTGGTGTCCTGCAATCCAGGTCCATGTAAGGCAGTGTTTCTCAACCACTGTTGTGTCAAAGGTGCGTCGCGGGTTGTCATTGCTGGTTTGTGAGTGGGTCACCTTAGTAAGCAGTGCTGTGTGATATGTTTCCCCTTTTGTAAATGAACTTGTTTCACCAAGGGTGCCCCAATTGTGCTCATTTCACTAATGGAGCAGTTTACAATTGCTGCTACTGGTTTGTCATTTAACTTAATAAAATAAAACTGGGTTGCAGGACCATGAAGATCAAGGATTAAGGGTGTAAGGGAAGGCGCTGTGGGCTAAATGTATTAGCTAAATGCAGCAGTGACCCAGTGCAATAATAATAATAACAATGAAAGATTTATTACAGTAGCTATTTTTGGAAATTTCTAGAACATGAATAAATTGCCTTAATTTGGTCATCCGTATATTGGTGCATAAGTACAAATGTGTATGTAAGTGTATATATATATATATATACCTGTATATATATATATATATATATATATATATATATATATATATATATGTATATATATATACACTAGCAAAATACCCGCGCTTCGCAGCGGAGAAGTAGTGTGTTAAAGAAGCTATGAAAAAGAAAAGGAAACATTTTAAAAATAACATAACCCGATTGTCAATATAATTGTTTTGTGACTGTTATGAGTGTTGCTGTCATCAAGGATTTGATTATCATTATTTCTTTCAATCAGTTTCGTATTTGGAGGACGTGTTGTTATGAAGTTACATTCCATGTCTGTCAACCGTTGTAAAGATAACAGGTTTCATTCATTGTAGTGTTCACTACGCAAATCGCTACTCGTTAATGTAAGATGTTTAACAGGCATTCCCGGTATTAACTTGTGCTAAACGTACCATGGTGTGACATAAGGGGAGCAGACTGTAAAAAGGAAAGGAGGCGCGTATTTTGAACGAAAAGGGAGAAGACAGCGAAGGAGAGGAAAAGTGAGAAGGAAAACTGTTTAAATAAAGAGCTAGGAAGGTGAATGGAAAGAAGCAGCAAGCGGTAATGCAAGGAAGACTTCGTAATAAGGACGGTTCGGTGCACGTAGAAGGTGTAACAATAACATTGTTAAGCCTTATGATAATGATCACGCACAGAGGATTTAGAGAGACACACTGGGAGAAGTATAATCTGAACCTCTCTACAGTTTCGTTTATTTTCGGGTTGTAATGTTCATCAAATTTACGTATCATCTGGTCCAGTGGCGGACTGTGCATCTCACACCTAGGCCTTCAGTAGTGCTCCGTCTGAATCAACCCGCTCCTCAAAAACTAATTTATGGTTATAAAAACCATCTTAATATGGAGAAATACAATATAAAGAGCCGCTGCACAAATGCCTTTATTGAATAGACAAACCAGGGGTGAACAAGTTCCTTTCTACTGCAGCTACAGCCGCGACACACAAAAAAAACCATCAATAATAACTCATAAACTTGCAATATTATTTAGGAAAATCGCAACATTTTACTCACCAAAAATTTGGATTATTTGTAAACAAAACCCATCCTCCTCTCTTTCCTCAAAAACAGTTCAATTACTCTGTTGTACAGATTATCCGTGCGCTTCAGTTCCATCAAAAAGTCCCTTTCTATCACCATCGAAGCTAATGCTGAAAGTCGAACCTGCCCTGTCATATTTCTGGCATAAGTTTTAATTCGCTTTAGGGCTGAAAATGTCCGCTCAACAGAAGCAGTGTACACGGGAATGGTCACCGCCAAATATACCAATGTGTACAGCTGCCCCATGCTCTCATTCAGATTTTTCTGATGAAGGAAGTCAAGGAGATCAGTGGGAGATTTTCCTGCAAAATCATTCCCGAAACTTCTGGGGGTCGAGGAGTGTGACCAACATCAGTTTTTCGTGGTCTTGAAATCTGTTCTGTGTCTGGCAAATAATATTGTCCAGAATCCTGCCATGGAGTTGGCAGCAGTGCGCGCGAGGATCTTGCACTCAGAGCACCTGCGGTGCGTTCAGTGGCCTTGTAGAGTTCCTCATATCGGCTTCTATCCAATCAATGGGTCTAAATATGGTGACGTTGCCATATGCCTGCTAGAGGGCCCTACTGACACCAACTCAAAATCTGATTGGTTGAAGCAACAGTTTAATCGACATTTATTCTGTGTTAGAGGGCCTGCACAACGGATTGTGAAGGCCTCTCTGCCTGGCAACAAATGATGGCTGAAATGTGATTGCTTAAAATGCTTTAATACGAAAATATATATCTGGAAGCAGCACAACCATCGGAAATGCTATGAAAGGAAGCGGACAGACTATTTATTTAATTTTAGCTCAGACCCAGCACTTAAAAGTTTCTCTCGCACTTTCACTGAGGGAGGGTTTCCGCAGTAGCTGCACTTATGAATATGCTAAGCACAGTCCTTCACCCGCGAATATTTACCTTATATGGGCAGGCACTCAATTACGTGAGAGGCGTGATGATGCGAGATGCAACTCCGCCTCACACGGTGACCGAGCTGCAGGCTATTACAGTATATGGACAAAAGTAGGTTCCAGTTATGACCGTTACGCGTAGAATTTCGAAATGAAACCTGCCTAACTTTTGTAAGTAAGCTGTAAGGAATTAGCCTGCCAAATTTCACCCTTCCACCTACACGGGAAGTTGGAGAATTAGTGATGAGTGAGTCAGTGAGTGAGTGAGTGAGTCAGTCAGTCAGACAGTCAGTCAGTGAGGGTTTTGCCTTTTATTAGTATAGATATATATATATATACACACTGTACATATATATATATACTAGCAAAATACCCGCGCTTCGCAGCAGCAAAGTACTACCTTAAAATTTTTATTAAGAAGAAAAGTTTACCTTTTTAAACTGAGGGAAAATATGCCAATAATTATTTGTTAAGGATCTCTTTGTATACCATGTTGTCAGTTCGGCCCTCCGGTTGTAACATGACCAAGCTGTGCGCTAAGCTTACTCTTGAGCATGTAACTTACAGTTGGCCATGTGAACAGTAATCTTGTCTCAAATCTCACAGCTTGGATTGCTGCTGTCATAATCGGTTTGAGTTTCATGGTTTGTTTCAATTACGACAGTATTTGCAGGATTTGTTGTGTTGAAGTGACATTCGGCATCTGTCAAGCGTTGTAAGCACACAACCGGTTTCATCGATAAAATCACATCCAGCTTTT
>JANRMT010062790.1:64048640-64078378 GCA_026402145.1 Polypterus bichir lapradei | reverse complement strand
TGTGTGTGTCTGTGTTTGTGTCTGTTTACATCCATTCAGATATATGCTTTATTAGAAGATATTAAGAGCAAAGCTCAAGCATCAGTAAGAGTAATGTTAAAGTAATTTGACTTTGACATTGTTCTCTTCATGAACATAAAATTGCTTGCTTTTGCACAAATTGTTAATATCAACAGAGATGTTGGATGTCCCAACTATTAATTAATTGCAAAGATTTGTTTCTGTTAGTACACTTCTACCAAATGATGAAGAGATGCAAGCAGCACAGTTGCAAAACCTTCGAAAAACAAATACTGAGTCAAGTACAAACACATCAAACAAATAAACTTTGGAAAACCTATTTTTAAGCTCACTATTGGTCTGGGGTTCAAGAACTTCCAGGTGGAGAAATTCTAGAACATTGTCCATATTTTCAGATAAAAAAATCAGTCTTGTAGTTCCTAAAATCTTGGAAGCATGATTTAAATTCACCACCAAGGATGGCAACTTGACTGATATGTCTAGCAAACTCCACTCTTTTATCTGAACACAGTACTTTAAAACTGAGAAAATTAACAGGTTTTGCTTGTTGCCACTGACTCAAGTTATTGTCATGTCTGACGAATTGACAAAAACATAAACTAGCACTGCTATACCAAATCAGGAAATGACCTTACCTGAAAGCTATAACTATCCCATCCTAACAAAATGTATGTAAATGAACTAAACCTTATTTGTATTTGAAAACCTATCTCAACATCTAACTGATAGATACTCCAAAAAGGAGTATCAATATAAACCAAAAGGCTATAAATATACTCCAAAAGGAGTATAAATATAATAAAGGTAAGGAGCTGAATTTATAGTATATAACTTTTGCACTTTTTATAGTGTCTACCCCAGAAATAATGTACTCAGGGCACAGTCTGTCCTTTACATTTCGGAAGATACGTTAAGTTAACAGGACCTGAAAACATACAGAATTAAAAGTAAACAATCATCACACAAGAAAGACAAGATAGTTCAGTTTGAAAGAGTTACTTCCCAAACACTACAATAAATATGTTAAATGAATCCAACTGGCTGGTAGCTTAAGGCTCAATAGGAACAAAAAAAATCTCAACAACTGCCACAATATCACCATGAAGTGTTAACCTTGGTCCACAGTAATTTGGAAAGAGGGTCTCACGATGTTCCTAATTTCACATTAGCAAAGTCCTTTTCCTCAGTTCCTGTAGATAATTTCTCATTAACACTTATATCCAAGAAAACCAGACTGTTTGTCACTCTACTGGGTTCACTTTTTGCCATTTGACTCCTGTCTTCCAGCCATAAAATAAAACAAAAATTCTGCTGCCTCTACTTTAAATATCTCT
Organism: Polypterus bichir lapradei; assembly: GCA_026402145.1. NCBI lineage: Eukaryota > Metazoa > Chordata > Cladistia > Polypteriformes > Polypteridae > Polypterus > Polypterus bichir. The sequence continues at coordinate 64,077,023 of JANRMT010062790.1, read as the reverse complement.
TCTGGTGTTCCGCTCCTACAGTGGTGTAAAAAGCCAAAATTCAATAAACTGTCATCACATTAATTGTTCATTTACTTTAAAAAAAGAGAAATGCAATATGATGGCATAGACGTAGACAAAGGTATACGAAATACCCCATTTAAGGCATAAATATTTTACCACCACATGTAGTTTTTGTTACATAACTGATTTTTTTTTTCTGAATGGCACTCCATAATATATATAAATATACTGTATATATAATTATGTATATTTTTTTTTGTTTAATTTAATAGACTGAGACATGCAATTCTGAATATTGCCTCTTATTCACATCTTCAGGAAAAAAAATTTGTAGTGACTCAAAGGAGTTTTTATATCAAGGTATCTTCTCACAAATCATGATTCGCTTAAAAGGGTTTGAACTTCCATTATATTCTTCATATGTGCTTACCATCTTTTCCTGTTGTAGTAAAAGTGAGTATAAATTAACCTGCTGTGAACAGCAATCAGTATGATAAATGTGAATTTCACTTTGTGATGCCTGAGATCATACCTCAGTTTCCATTTATTGCAAAACAGTGGGAGGTGTGAATGATAAACAGTTTTCTTAATTAACCTCTTAGAGAGGGATTAAATTATTGTTAAAACAAACAGGGCACATGTTAGTTATGCTCTAAATGTATTTTTAATACATTGCAAAAATGTATGGAAAATACATAAAAACATATCTATACATTGCCTCACTTAAAAGATAACACTTAGAAGATATTCTTTTGAATACGCCTGGTTTTACTGGTTCTTTTTCAGAGTAAACCAAGATTAGAATTAATACAATAAACATTTTTTGAATGCAATTGCAATAAAATGTACTAAATCTTTAAAAAGTATATTGAAATACTGCTTTGGAGCCCAGTGTGATATAATTATTTATTTTCTGTTGAAAGAAAATTGGAAATAATATTGGTGATTTACCTTTGCTTTAGATGGAAACCTTTTTTCAATGTATACTGTATCTTGTATTAATTAAGTTAGTTGTAACTATTATTATTATAGTCTTCACAAACTGGAAATGAAATAGAAATTTTCAAGCAGGATCATTTCAAAGTAATATTTTTTAATTTGGGAAAGAACAATTTTAAAAGTTAAGGATGGTTTCATTACAGCTTTGAGATTTAAAAATGAACACTTACACTTAAACAAGTTTTATTTTTGTCAAATTAGAAAAAGGAATATTTTGTTTAGCAAGAAAAATGTGAATGAAAAAAATGTTCTTGTGCTTAACATGGTGACTCATGTGTACAGTATATATTGTGGGCAGGCTTGAGTGGATAGAAATAACTCAAATGTACAAGTGCATGGAAGTTTGAGTGTGTGAAGTGCTAGGAAGTGTTTCTGTGTGAAGCACCTTTTTAAGTTACATTTTCCTTTATGGTGGGCCCCAAAGAAATGTAATAAGAGCCATACAAGAACTACTTAGTGTGGGGAAATGGAGAAAGAATGTTTAGTGTTTGGGAAGACCTTTGAAAAAACTGTTTTAGAATGTTATCTAGTGATTCTTACCTGTTTCTTTTTAAACAATTTGTGTTTCCTCTTCATGCAGACATACTGATTACAGTGAACTAATGCTGATTTTGGATAGGCCCTAATGACAAATTTTGTCCACTGGTTTCAGCCTTTACTTTGGGAATTTTTAGTAAAGTTTTGTGTACTTTGGATGACTATTTGTATGTTATGTGCTCTGGCCAAATATCCCAACGTCTTCCTCCAGCAAAAAGGCTGCTGTGTTCAGCTTAGCAGCTGCGCTTTTAATCCTGCTTTGTACAGACTGAATGACAATGACTACAGTATTTATGGAATATGAACTAAAGTTACCCCTTCTAGTATCAACTGATACCAACCAGACATGAAAACAGCTATATGCAAAATAGTGAGATCATTTGAAATTGCAGTGGTTGAACATACTTCAAGTGTTTTATTTGCATATTGAGCGTATATTATTTCCATAAAAATGTTATTAATAACATTTCTCCCAACCTCCTAGCATGTGTTTGTCAAAAGAAACTCTGTTCCTTCTATAAACAAAGTATAAAGCTTGTTTCTTTCCATTCATTCTCAAAGTATTTGAAGCAATGTTATATCATGAATGTTGGTGATTAACACAGATTTAATATCGCCTTCTTTGAATGTAAGGTACATCCATGTGCTCTGGACAGCTTTAATAATATCGTTCTGCTGTCAACGTTGGATTTGTCAACAACTGGGATGTTCTCTGGGAATAACAACACTTCTTCAGACTGGATGACTTACACCCTAATGTTCAAGGTTCCAGGATACATTCAGATAACATCAGCTAGGTAATGAAGTATTCACAACTATCTTTCAGTTTGTATGATGGTAACCACCACAGCAAATTAAACTATGTTGATTCTGAAATAGGTTGAATTGAATTGTTTAATATCTAGTTAATAAAAGCATAATGTCTGGTATAACAGTAAATAAAGTATTTTATATGTCTAGATGCCTTAAATATTTATAACAATCACATAATTTTTGAGACACTTGAAATGACTTTACGTTACATTGGATCATTACAACTGTCCATTCAGCCCAACAAAGCTCGCCAATCCTATCCATCCAATTTCTCTCAAATAACATCAAGTCATGTTTTGAATGTCCTTAAGGTCCGACTCTCTAGCATACTACTTTGCCATTTATTCAATGTGTCTATGGTTCTCTGTGTGTTCTAATGATCTATGGTCTGTTGTTCTCTGTCTCTTTCTAATGTGTCTACGTAGATTACCCTTAACAACTACTTGCTTTCATAATTTTAAAAACTTTAATCGCACCAATTTTTAATCTCTGTGCCCTTAAAATGAGAAGGTTCAACTCCTTTAATCTTTCCTCATAACCCATAACCTACAGTCCTGGAATCAGCCTAGTCGTTGTTCTCTGGACATTTTATAGCCCTGCTCTGTCTTTTTTGTAGCCTTATATAATGTTAGTATAAAATAATATTACATAATATTAGAGCATAAACTAGTATGATGTTTTATGTTAATTATCTTGTTACTGATAGCAAATAGATTGTTTTAATTTCGAGTGCAATGTGGCACAGAAGTGATGGAATAACTATATTAATTAAACAAGTTCCCCAACTTTTAATTTTGTATATTCTCTTCACCAAGGAAGGAAAGATGGTGCCTTGACTTGTCTTTTCACAAATAGGTGGAATTGTAAAGATATCAGTTTTGGGTGTTTTTCTTCCTTTAAATATCTTACTATCATTATTAAAAGAGTGATATCTGTCTCAATATTATTTATCATCCCCCAAAATATCATGCTTCATTATTCCATGAATTTATAGAATTTTTTTATACAGTATATCAAAAAAACTAAATAAAACAAGTTTTTAGGAGGAGGTGATTTCAGAGTTGGGTATACATAATCCCTTATGACCCAATGGCAAGGTAGTTTATGAACCTTGTGTATTCCTTTGCTCTCAGTCAGAATGTTACTTATCCAGTACATGTAGGTGACCATTCATTAGTCATACTGAAGGGACTTCACATTGACATGACTCAATCTTGGTCATCGGTACCTCAGATCTTTACAGTATTCTCTTTGACATAATATCTGTAATCAAATCTATAGGGGAACTAGTTTCTTGAAAATCTAAAGAGGAGCTTATTGGTTGCCTACATTTTCTAATATTATTAATAACAAGAATTTTAATACAGCCTTCACTGTAAATACCCAAGTGGAAAGTCTAAATGCTAGACTAGCCAATGTTGGAGCCAATAAAAATCTTAAAATATCAACTACTACAGTTGCTTGGGAAACTCCAACACTCTCTAAACTCAAAAAAGGGAGATTGAAAGTAAGCTGATTGTAAATAGAGAAAAAAATCTAAATTAACAGTATACTATAAAATTCAGAGGACTCGTATAACTGAATCATACAACTGAATACAATGCTGCTTGCCTATATTGTTTTCCCCGTAATTATTAACAATGGTGTGGGAAATCTAAAAGTGCCATTCTGAACTAATATTGACCATCTGTTAAACCCAGGTCCACCTTTGAAGTGAATGAAATCAGCTCTAGGAGATACATTGGAAGCTTTTGCAGTGTGGTTTTTTACATAAAAGATAAATAATATAAAATCTAATATAATACAAACTTCAAAATAACGATTGTAGGCAAATGATCAACCTTGATTCATTTAAATATTATTCTAGAAAAATTTTAGATCTAGTCATAGCATTGAAACTGCATTGGTTAAAGTAGTTAATGACTCAAGACTAAATGTTGATGTGAATAACAAATTAATCCTTGTTCACTTAGAACTGAGCACTGCATTTCATATGAAAGGTCATAGCATTCTCATTGTTCTTATACAGTAGGTTGGCCTTTGTGGTAGTGCTTTAACCCGGAGAAAATTCTTTGTATGACTTGTTGACTGAACATCAGAAATGCACGATATTATGATTGTTATGTCTCTGGTATCAGCTTTATGCCCTTTGTAATTTTGACTTTACATTTGCCCACATCTGAGATCATTTCTAGTTACAAGGTAGCATACCATACCTGCTCAGATGAGAAACAGCTATGAATATCTGCAGCTTCAGGTGACCCTAAGGCACAAACCCCAAGATTAAATGTCTTACATACTAGCACTGTAATATAAATGAGAGCTAATTTCTTTAAACTGAACAAGGAAAATAGCTCAACCTATTGACTATGATAAAAAAGTGAAGATCATTATGGCTTTACACCTACTTACAGTATATAACTATATTAGTAAGACTGCATTTTTTCCATTAAAGATATAAAACACAAAGTGAAGTGTAAGAGCTATTTGTTAGTTATTTAGGTTATGTTAAACTGATATAAGTATATTCTTAGTTATGTTAAAATGTTTGCATATATACTGCTCAAAAAATTAAAGGAACACTTTTTAATCAGAGTATAACATCAAGTCAATGAAACTTCTAGGATATTGATCTGGTCAGCTAAGTAGCACAGGGTGTTGTTAATCAGTTTCAGCTGCTTTGGTGTTAATGCAATTACCAACAGGTGCACTAGAGGGGCAACAATGAGATGACCCCCAAAACAGGAATGGTTTAACAGGTGGAGGCCTCTGACATTTTTCCCTCCTCATATTTTCTGACTGTTTTTTCACTAGTTTTCCATTTGGCTCCAGTCAGTGTCACTACTGGTATCATGAGGCGATACCTGGACCCTACAGAGGTTGCACGATAATGCCCATCCTCATGTGGCGAGAGTATGCAGGCAGTTCCTGGAGGATGAAGAAATTAATACCATTGACTGGCCCCCATGCTTGCCTGACCTAAATCCAATAGAACACCTCTGTGACATAATGTTTCGGTCCATCAGATGTTGCCAGATTGCACCTCAGACTGTCCAGAAGCTCAGTGATGACCTGGTCCAGATCCCCCAGGACACCATCCATCATCTCATTAGGAGCATGCCCAGACATTGTCAGGCATGCATACAAGCACGTGGGGGCCATACAAACTACTGAGTACGATTTGGAGTTGCTGCAATGAAATTTCAGAAAAATGGATTAGCCTGCTGCATCATATTTTCACTTTGATTTTCGGGGTGTCTTTGAATTCTGCCCTCTGTAGGTTGAAAATTTTCATTTCCATCAAACAATGCGGCATCCTCTCGGTCCTAACACATTACCCAGTCCATATCAGTAGAGATATCCAGCAGGATTTTTTCCCCATTGAGATCTGATGTGTTTTCAAAGTGTTCCTTTTTTTGAGCAGTTTATATTAATGCATAGTCCATTGGAGATTCATATTATATCCTCCACAAGCTAAACTAAAATGGAATATTATAAATATTTCTTGTCCCTCTGACTACACATTAGTCAGAGTTTATGATCTGTCTTGCAGCTGGTAAAGCATGGAGGGCAAACAGTTTTCAAAGCATATCCCATAACGTATCATATTGACCATATGTAATGTGCCAAAGGAACGTACTGAATGTATTAAGTAAAGCATATGTGATTTGAATATGAATTTTCACGAAACTGTTTTAAAATTAACTTTATTTGGACTGAGAAATTTATTTTCTTATGCATTTGACCATGCTGGATCCTATCTTACCAACTCAATGGCAGTTCAATTTTGGGGAAACTGGAAAAGACACAGCTACATGAACGTTTCATGCTGCAAGATGGAAAAAAATTTGTTATGCCTCTACTGTTAGTCATCAAAATGAATGTAAGGTACTCTGATCAAGCATATAAAGAAATAATGTAAACCATCAGCAGCTTGTTTAAGATGCAGCAGCAAGAATTTAAATGAAAAAGAAGAAGACATTACATTTACATAGTGCTTTTCTCCTTGCCCAAAGCGCTGTTCATGGAGAATGGCGAGCCCTAATTTCAACCAACACCAGTGTAGAGCACCCACCTGGATGAGGTGACAGCAGTCATTTTGTGCCAGTATGTTCACCACACATTAGCTATTGGGTGGTGAAGAGGTAAGAAAGAGATAGGCAATTAGGGACAAGAGGTGATTAGAGGGCCAGAATGACTAGTACATGGTGGGCAATTTAGAATGGTCATGGGGATACACCCTACTCATCATGGAGGATGCACAATGATACCGTTGATAAGATTGCATATTGTCCCAAATGTCAAACAGTAGAAGCAAGGAGTTGATTTGATTTTCTACAGACATTTAAAATTTTGTTTAGGAGACAGCACTTTCTGATATCACCAACCCAACATTTTCATGCAAACCAACCATTCTCTGAACCCTCCCAAGAAATTTCTGTGGCAAAAATAGATTCCATCAACATAAAAGAAGTTTGCTATGTTTTGACAAAGTTTCCACTAAATGTAGTCAGCTTTTCGAGCAGCATGTAATTCATTCCTTCAGTACCTGAAGGCAGTTTGCATGAATTGACAAAAATATTTATTAGTGAAATCAGATGATTCGCTCTCTCTCTCATTCTTTGCTCTAGCTTCCTGAGTCTCTCTCAAAAAGCACTTCTATACATGTTTGTATTTAGAGCAAATGATGCACCTTTATTTCTGAAGCAACTGATGTATATACATAATGTACATACTAATGGATATAGGCTAAAGTATATTTACACTGAGTTATTTTAGGGGCAGTGTAATAAGTTGTCGAAGGATATTTCACTATGTGTAAGTTAATTCTACATGTTTTTTCCATTTAAATAGCCATAGTCTCTTGTGTACAGTACATGCCAGACAGATGCTGTATTGTCTTCCAACCCATAAATTCTGGAACTGAAGCACAAGAGGCTACATCTAACAAACAATCATAGAAGAGATGAAAAACTTTCACAATTCTGAATAAAATGTCAAAGCACTTAAATTAATCCTCTGACAAAGGATTGTTGGATTTCTGTGGCTACTTTGTATACTTTGTGTCTGATGAATGGATGTTAGAGCAAAACATAAAACACATTCCACTAATATTAACATCATTATATTGACTGTCTAATTGTCTTTTAAACATTTGAATTTGTCTGTGATGTTCACCCAGTCTTAGACCTTCCTATCTCTACACATTTTAATAGTTTTCTCAGATCTTTAAGACTAACTTGTTCGGTGTTCTAAAAGTGTAGCATAAAAACTGGAGAGGTGGGATTTTGCTTTCATGTGGATGCAATCTGGACTAACTTACCAATAGAAATGAGCACAGCTAGTACTGTTGAGCATATGAATAAATATGTTTAAAAAGCACTTTTAAAATTTTAACTTCCCATAATTTACTCATAGTGAATGTGTTATGAAATATAAAACTATTACTGCATAATCACATTTACTTTGCATTTGTTAGCATTTCTAACAAAGTCCTTACAGTCCTAGTAGTTAAGTCAGCGTTTCTCAACCTTTAAGTATTTGTGACCCGAGTTTTCATAACAGTTTTAATCGCGCCCCCCTAACATTTTTTTGAAATGTAGATGCATATTTTATTATACCTACTTAACTTTTATCGACATTTATCTAACTCTATATTTATTGTTCTAGCATCAGAATAAAGTTAATTTGTTTTGGTTTCAACAGATGTTTTTTTCATATTTTTGATTCTTGTTTTCGTTTTTTCACATCTTCGCACCCCCCTTTTTGTTACCTTGCGCCCCCCCTAGGGGGGCCCACCCCACAGGTTGAGAACCACTAAGTTAAGTTGCTATGATATTTGTATGTTTTAGCAGCTCTACAACTATAAAAGTGGTTCGTGTTTACAGTATTGGCTAAAACACTTTACAGATGTCAAGTTTCTTTGTTACTTCAATATAGTGAACATTCAATAACTCAACAGTACAGCAAGTCACATAAGGCATTGTCAAACACGTGCGATTGGGAAACATCTGAAAGAGCTTAAAATTAGTACTACCACACTAGACCAGGAGCTGTACTAACTCTCTTTCTCAATCTTCTGCAGACCAGCCATAAGAAATCTCGCTAGGTCCCGGAGCCAGTGATGACATCACTTCCGGTTCTGGCGCCATGGATGACGTCACTTCTGCCTCCGATGTCATGGATGATGTCACTTCCAGTATTAAAGACATCACTTTCGGTTCCGGTGCCAGTGAGGGTGTCGCTTCTGGTCCAGAAGACATCACTTCCAGCTCCAGGCCCAATGACGCCACTTCCAGTCTCGGGCTTTAAAGCCACCACCTTTTCCTATTATATTCAGTTCTGTTTTTGACTCAAGCCTGTGAACATCACAATCAATTTCTGTCATGTTTTACAAGTGAGTTCAACTCTGCTGTGAGAACTTGATAACTTTTATTTAACAAAAATAGTGTCTTAGAGCCAAATGCACTTCCTCCTCTCTCCTGCTGCTCCTCCCTTTTTCCCCCTTCTGGTTCCCCTCCAGCATTCCTCCTCCCGTGGCCTACATTACCCCTTAACACTTAACAGTATTATACACAAATTATCTGACAATTTCTACCCATTTGCAGCCAAAGCACAATATACGGGTGGCTTCCCAAACCTTTTTATGTCTGTGGTCTGCTTTTGTGACAGCATTTAAAAAGTTCAAAGATATTTTTATACAATGTACACTATTCATACAAATTCAATATGCATAAAGCACTAATCAATTAAGAATCTCCAGTAAATCAGAGATCACTCAGGTTATTTTAATGAAACAAATTACGACATCCACTTGAACCAATTGTACATTCTAATCAGAATATTTTGGAGACCGGACAGTACAGTGCACTGTTGCACAGTCAAGCCTGAGTCAAAATTCCTTTTCCAAATGAGAGCTTTTGTAACAGAATGTTAATTTGGCTAGATAAACAGGTTCTTATCTACATTTGTATTATATTGCTGTCACATTTGTGACATTGTGAGAGAGACTCTTTGAATAAAAATTGACACATCAAAGGGTTGATAAATCCTTATACTCAGTTTCTTTATATCAGATGGTTAAATTATGTTACTGTTTTACAGGACAAAGGCTGCTTACTGGATACACAGATTGTCTCTAACAAAAAAATCTTTTCCTTATCTATGTTTTTACATGAAAGACGTAAATCATGTTTTGTTACCACAAACTAGACAACACAGAAATGCTAACCTTAACGAAACATCAAAGAAAGAAAAACCTATAAAGGAAAAAAGTGTACATATCTATACTAATAAAAGGCAAAGCCCTCACTGACTGACTGACTGACTGACTGACTCACTCATCACTAATTCTCCAACTTCCCGTGTAGGTGGAAGGCTGAAATTTGGCAAGCTCATTCCTTACAGCTTACTTACAAAAGTTGGGCAGGTTTCATTCCGAAATTCTACGCGCAATGGTCATAACTGGAACGTATTTTTGTCCATATACTGTAATAGACTGCAGCTCGATAGCCGGGAGGCAGAGTTTCGTATTAAAGCATTTAACCAATCACATTTCAGCCATCATTTGTTGCCAGGCACAGAGGCTTTCACAATCCGTTGTGCTCTCTAACACAGAATAAATGTCGATTAACCTGTTGCTTCAACCAATCAGATTTTGAGTTGGTGTCAGTAGGGCCCTCTAGCAGGCGTACGGCAACGTCACAGTATTCAGACCCATTGATTGGATAGAAGCCGATATGAGGAACTCTACGAGGCCACTGAACGCACCGCAAACGATCCGAGCGAAAGATCGTCGCGCGCACTACGGCCAACTCCATGGCAGGAATCTGGACAATATTATTTGCCAGACACAGACCAGATTTCAAGACCACGAAAACCTGATGTTTGTCATGCTCCTCGAGCCCCAGAAGTTTCGGGAATACAAGAAAAATTTCACGCATGCAGCATTCTCCAGTTTAAAACAAGAGCCACGGAGCGCTTTTTGATCTGTCTCGGCTAAAAACAGAACTGACTGTAATGTATGCCATGGATGATTTTGCAGGGAAATCTCCCACTGATCTCCTTGACTTCCTTCATCAGAAAAATCTGAATGAGAGCATGGGGCAGCTGTTCACATTGGTATATTTGGCGGTGAGCATTCCCATGTACACTGCTTCTGTCGAGCGGACATTTTCAGCCCTAAAGCGAATTCAAACTTATGCCAGAAATACGACAGGGCAGGTTCGACTTTCAGCATTAAATTTGATGGCGATAGAAAGGGACTTTTTGATGGAACTGAAGCGCACGGATAATCCGTACGACAGAGTAATTGAACTGTTTTTAAGAAAAGAGAGGAGGATGGATTTTGTTTACAAATAATCCGAATTTTTGGTGAGTAAAATGTTGCGATTTTCCTAAATAATATTGCAAGTTTATGAGTTATTATTGATGTTTTTTATGTGTGTCGCGGCTGTGGCTGCAGTAGAAAGGAACTTGTTGACCCATAGTTTGACTATTCAATAAAGGCATTTATTGTGGCTACAGGAGTTATCTTATATACAGTACGGGCCAAAAGTTTGGACATACCTCCTCATTCAATGTGTTTTCTCTATTTTCATGACCATTTACAGCACTCCATCACTCTCCTTCTTGGTCAAATAGCCCTTACACAGCCTGGAGGTGTGTTTGGGGTCATTGTCCTGTTGAAAAATAAATGATCGTCCAACTAACCTGACTTCTGCACAACACAACTGCTGGTCCCAACCCCATTGATAAAGCAAGAAATTCCACTAAATAACCCTGATAAGGCACACCTGTGAAGTGAAAACCATTTCAGGTGACTACCTGTTGAAGCTCATCGAGAGAATGCCAAGAGTGTGCAAAGCAGTAATCAGAGCAAAGGGTGGCTATTTTGAAGAAACTAGAATATAAAACATGTTTTCAGTTATTTCACCTTTTTTTGTAAAGTACATAACTCCACATGTGTTCATTCATAGTTTTGATGCCTTCAGTCATGAAAATAAAGAAAACACATTGAATGAGAAGGTGTGTCCAAACTTTTGGCCTGTAATGTATGTATATATATATATATATATATATGTATATATATATGTGTGTGTATATATATTGTCAAGGATGCCAGGGGCCACGACCCGGCCGGGACGCCTTGGAGGACAGGAAGTGGGCGTGCGCCCAGCTGGGATCACGTGGGGGGCCGCCTTCCTGGTTGCATTGGGGGCCACGGCTGCAGGGCATGGAAGCCCCACCCTGTAGGGCCTCGTGGTCACCGCCAGGAGGCGCCCCAATGCCTTGGGAACCCTGGACCCCAGTACTTCCGCCACACCAGGAAGTGCTGGGGGGAAGAGAAGCAGGGATACCAGGAGAGCTTCCGGGAGAACAGCCGGCACTTCCGCCACACTGGGGCGTGTCAGCGGAAGATTGTCGGGGAGCACCTGGAGCTTATCCGGGAGCGGATAAAAGGGACCGCCTCCCTCCAGTCGACAGCAAGAGTCGGGTGGAAGAGGATGGAGCTCGGAGGAGAGGACTGGAGGCGGTCAGAAGGACTGAGCAAGGCGTTGTTGTGTGGCCAGGACTTTAAAGGGTGATTGGTGCTGCGGCACTGGGTTGTGCACTGTAAATAAGCTGTAAATAAACACGTGTGTGGAGAAAGAACATGTCTGCCTGTCTGTGTCCGGGCTGTACCCCACAATATATATATATATGTATATATATGTGTGTGTATATATATATATATGTATGTATGTATGTGTGTGTGTGTGTGTGTGTGTGTATATATATATGTGTGTATATATATATATGTATATATATATATTTAGATATGTATGTATATGTGTGTGTGTCTGTATATATATATATATCTATACTAATAAAAGGCAAAGCCTTCACTCACTCACTCACTCACTCACTCATCACTAATTCTCCAACTTCCCGTGTAGGTAGAAGGCTGAAATTTGACAGGCTTATTCCTTACAGCTTACTTACAAAAGTTAAGCAGGTTTCATTTCGAAATTCTACACGTAACGGTCATAACGGTCGACAACGTCCGCCATGTTGAACTTTCTTATTTATGGCCCCATCTTCACGAAATTTGGTAGGCAGCTTGCCTGCGCTAACCAAAACCGATGTACGTACTTATTTCCATGGTATGACACCACTGTCGGCCACCATATTGAACTTTCCAATGTCACCAATTCTCCAACTTCCCATGTAGGTTAAAGGCTGAAATTTGGCAGGCTCATTCCTTACAGCTTACTTACAAAAGTTAAGCAGGTTTCATTTTGAAAATCTACGAGTAACGGTCATAACGGTTGACAACGTTTGCCATGTTGAACTTTCTTATTTATGGCCCCATCTTCACGAAATTTGGTAGGTGGCTTCCTTGCACTAACCGAAACCGATGTACGTACTTATTTCGGTGGTATGATGCTACTGTCGGCCGCCATATTGAACTTTCCAACGGTCTTTGTTACTTATGGGCCCATCTTCAAGAAATTTGGTACGCGGGTTCCCAACACTAACTGAATCCTACTTATGTACATATATATGTCTATAGCCTGCAGCTCGGTCGCCGTGTGAGGTGGTGTTGGGTACCCCATCCCAAAGCCTCCCACGTTATTGGCTGCCTACCTATATAAGGCCGTCCGTCACTCCGGTCTCTTCATTCCCTTCCTTGCTTCGCAACGGGATTCACGTCTCCCTGCTGATAACTGCAGCCTTTTTATTTAATCCACGGCTTCTCCACTGTTTTATTGTTCATTTATTACAATTATAGTTATTGTGTAGGTATTTTAGACTTACTTTACATTGTTCAGGTACCCAATTCCTTTATCGTTCCAACCGTACCCCCATTAACATGTCTATTGAGATGATCACCATCGATCAAAGAACTGTCACTTACTGAGTGGTTTCCATGCCCGGAGATGGCACCTGCCTTTTCCATTCTTTGTGTTACATATTGCATGGCCATATCAGGCTTACTCTTGATATCCGGAGGAACATTGTGTCTTATGTATTGAATGACTGGGACAGGTTCAAGGTGTGGACTGATGACGGTACAGGAGATAATTATACTACACAGGAGCACTATAAGAGTGAAATGCTTAAACCCTTCACCTATGGATCTGCATGTGAGTTGATGGCTGCCGCTGAATTGTTTGGTTGTCGCTTTCAAGTTTACCGAAATGGCCAAATATTTTACACCTTTCGACAACCGCCAATGCCTCTTAAACATCTTAGATTCACAGGTGACGATTTCAGTAGTGGACAATTTGATGTTTATGAATGTTTAAACTCTCAAAAGCTGGATGTGAAGTTATCGACGAAACCAGTTGTATACTTACAACGCTTGACAGATGCCGAATGTCTCTTCAACACAAGTCCTACAAATGCTGTCGTAATTGAAACAAACCATGAAACTCAAACCGATTATGACAGAAGCAATTCAAGCTGTCAGATTTGAAACAAGATTACTTTTCACATGGCCAACTGTATGTTGCATGCTCAAGAGTAAGCTCAGCGCACAGCTTGGTCATATTACAACCGGAGGGCCGAACTCACAATGTGGTATACAAAGAGATCTTTAACAAATAATTATTGGTATATTTTCCCTCAGTTTAAAAAGGTTTAATTTTCTTCTTAATAAAAATTTTAAGGCAGTACTTTGCCGCTGCGAAGCGCGGGTATTTTGCTAGTATATAATATATGACAGCAACACTCATAGCAGTGACAAAACAATTACATTCACAATCATGTTACGTTATTTTCAAAATGTTTCCTTTTCTTTTTCATTACTTCTTTAACACACTTCTCCGCTGCGAAGCATGGGTATTTTGCTAGTTCTTACTAATGCTAAAAATCTTAAATTAAACCAAACCTTCATGAAGGTGTTTTTAGCTTGCTACAGCTTTCCACATGTCATGTGTGCTCTATTCTGCAAACAATGTGCTGAGCACTACTTCTCTGTCTTGCTCACCCCATAATCCTCTCTTTGAATATATGACTTTGACTCTGTCCCTCTAACTGTGGGTTTTCACTGTATTAAAAAAATAAAAAACATAACAATGCAGATTTCAGGGTAGCACACTGAGCTCAACCTATGATTGATTGGCACACTATTCATAATTCACATCTTCCTACTATGGGCCCAATGCTGCTAATGTTTTGATTTTGTGTTAAAATATTCCAATAGTTTAAACTCAATTTAATCAAGTTTTTTTTCCCAACCTAATCATTCTCTGGACCTATATAAGTCCACTACAGGTTTATATAGCTTTTCGCTGGCAGCAATGATAATTCCCAATAATAACACTGCAGGGTACCATTCTATTGCAAGGTATATTTACACCATAGTCTAAAGCCCATATTCATAATTCTACTTTCATTGAAACCAAAATAAAATTACACAGCAATAATAATAGCACTATAGAGAAGACAGCAACCAATAACTCTTTTGTCCTGTTTGGGATTATACTTGAACACACTGTAAAGACCATGAAAATATTGCTTTCCTTTCTTACCACACACCTTTGTGAGTCCTCATTCTCAGCACTGACTGCTATCAAGACAAAGTACAGAACACATCCTCTGTATGTGGAGGATAATCTCAGCATATCATCCATCACTCCCAGAATTGAGAAACTGTGAAGAGACACCTCACCCATCTCAATAATTTACCAGTCAAATAATCATTGAAAATATATGCATAACATGGTGTAGTGCAGTTCTTAATCTAAACAATTTCAAAAAGTTTTTACTTTCAAGATTTCTATACATTTTGTGGTAATAAATGATTTTTTTTTGCCATTTCTCTCTAGAGGGGTCCAATTTTTTTTTACTCCCTTTTAAGGGGTCCCTGGTCTGAAAACATTTCAGAACCACTGCTTTAATTTACTGAAGAATTTCGCCTTGACTGAGAATTTGGGCTTGATATTACGTTTGAGTCAAAGGATACATTCTATATCTGCAACTGCAGTGGAAGTCTATTGTGTCATGAAAAAGACAATAAGACAATGCCACTTCATCCTAAACCACTTATGAAATTTTTACAGCATCATAGGGTACAAGGGTGTTCACAAGTTAAAGGAATGTATGCTTAAGCTGTATAATGCACGTGTAAGGTCTCATCTGGAGTATTGCATGCTATTTTGGTCTCCGGGCTGCAAAAAAGATATTTCAGCACTAGAAATTGGTCAGAGTAGACAACTAGGCTGATTCTGCGACTGAGAGGAATGAGCTATAAGGAAACATTAAAAGGGGTGAACCTTTTCAGTTTAAGCAAACACAGATTAAGAGGTGACATGAATTGAAATTTTTTAAATTATAAAAGCAACTAGTAGTTGGAGCCAGGCTGTTAATTTAACATGAGTTGACATGAGTTGAAACTGGTTAAGGGCAAATTTTGAAAACAAACCTTAGAAAATTGTTATTCACACAGAGAACCATAGACACATGGAATCAGTTGCAAAGTTTTGTGGTAGAGCTGTACTTTAAGGATCTTTAAATCTCAACTTGATGTTATTTTGAAGAAATGAGTTGGATAAGATTGGCAGGTTTTTTGGGCTGAATGGTCTGTTCTCATCACAACTGGGCACAATTACCCAAACATACAAAACCACAATCACTTATAAAAGGCTAATTCTGATTTACCACTTAGCCTCACATTTCTGTCTTTGGGTTGTGTGTCCTTAGGTCCTTAGAAATGTGAGATATCAATGGTCATCCTGTTGCCCAAAACGTAAAAATATTCATAATAGAATTAGGTCCTTATTTGCCTTATTATCACGTTAATGCATTAATTAACGCCGACAATTATTTTATTGCGCGTTAACACAGTTTTTGTTATTATTATTATTTTGAAAGCCTCAGTCTCGCTAGCAATCCCTAGAGATCAGTGATCTTCTTGTTATAGCGCTTTTCAATATGCTTTTGCTAGAAGGAAAGTTAGCTTTGTTGATTTGACCTTGATTCCCGGTGAATGCATAAGTAGAGAGGAGCAAACAGCTTCTAAAATGGCATGTTGAGAAATACCAAAGTGAATGCTCAAAGCAAAACTTTTTTCGTATTATTGCTGGATCTGACTCTGATTTGTCGGACTCCAATTTTGATGCAAGTGATTTGGAAATGTACGTTGAAAACGAAAGTGAGGTACTGGCATCAGCTGATTGGTCCCTAGCTGATCATGGTGCTGAACACGTTAATTTTGCTGATGCACATATGGCAACGTTCGCCTGGGAGGACAGACACGATGACAGGAGGTACAAACCATATTGCATCTCACTGCAACTGCCACCTCTGCGCACCTGTCTCACAAAGACAGCCAGGCTACCAGCCCACCGTGCATTCCTGCTGGCCGTCGAGCCGCCCCCTGCGCAGCCGATGCTGGCGCAAACTGCAAACAGGTGCCGACAATAGGCACAACAGGCAGCAACAGATGCTTTATGTTGATTTATGTGTAAAACCATTGCTTTGTGCGCTTTTCAGAAAACTGGGTTTTTTCAAAAAAAAATTAGCCCTCAAAGAGATGCTACTGAACATAGACTGTTTATGCTGCTCCCTGATAAAAGAAAATGTTTATGCTGGTATCTGTACAGATAAAAAAGAAAACAGATTTAGAAATGTTAACTTGCTGTTGCTCGGAAGGTGCCTGTTATAATGTTGTGATCATGGCTCTGGACTCTGAGTGTAACTTGTTTTTCTATAACAAACTAGATAAAACATTAATGCCCTGGCAATGTCAAATAGCTGTGGTTTTATATTTGATTTGATTACATTAATGTTTAAGTTGAGATTTACAAGAAATATTTTAACTGCTACTATGCAAAGGGAATACTGCTGTTAAAAAGCACCTTATTTGTTTAAAGTGTTTGCATACCAAATACACGCAATATACTACTTTTGAGTTCATTATTGAATTTTGCACATAACAATGTGATTGTTGTGATTGTCTGTGCTTAATCACAGACAATCATGTGATTAATCGCTATGAAAAAGTTTCATCATTCAGCATTTTTTCTGACTATGGTTAGTTAGAGCCCATCTTGGCAGCATTAACTACATAGGAACCATTTTTTGCAGGACATATATTCATACCAAGCCAATTCAATGCTTTGACTTCATGACGAAAAGCTTTGGAATGTTGGAAGGAAACCAGCACAGAAGTATCAGTGTTAAATTGCCTCTAATAGTGTCAAAGTTGCCATTAAAAGTTTATATTTGGAAATTCTGGAGTTATATATACATTTGCAGTGTTAAATTAACATTGGTGATTTTGCTGTGAGAACATACAAACAAGCTAATAACTGTGCCACCCTAAAAGCAAATACAAAACAAAAAGAAAGCATCTAAAAGCAATTTACAGCAAAGACAAAGAAGAAAATAAATACAACCTACATGAATTAAAATTTGCCAAATCAATCAGAAATGTAATTAAAACTTGGATCAAATACATATTTAATTAAACAAGCCTAACGATTTCAGCTGTCTAATGATAAGAAGCAGCCAATCTGAAAGTTTGGAAGCATAACAGGTAAAGACACTTAGCAAGAATATTGTACTTATAAGATGGAAACACAGAGATGGGCATAGTGGAATATAGAGGTCTGCTGTGTACATATGGAGATGCCAAAGCTAAAAAAATGATGGGAATTTATTTATATTCAATACCTTGATTAACATGGATTCAGGGTAAATAATAATAAACCTACGGTAATGCTAAATCTCAAAGTATTGTGTGTGTCTGGAAAAGATAGGCTGAATTTTTAACTATTTGCTTGGTAGGACCACTATTCAGAGCATTAGTGCAGCCCTGATATGAGAAAATGAAAGCATAAATAGAAGTTTCACCGGCAAAAAAATCCAAAGATCAAACCCAGGAAATATCCCTATGAAAAAAATAAGCAGCTTTACAAAAAGCTTTTTTATGTGCATCAAAATGGAGCTGAGAATCAAAGAGAACTCCTAGATTACGCAATGCGGAGCTTATACTGATAGTGTTATTTCCTAAGGTAAGGGAATTTATGGAAAGGGATTTGAAATTGTTTCAAGATAGCAGTAACATCCCTCAGTTTTATTTATATTCAGACTCAAAAAATTGGAATTCATTCAGCCCTTGATTCTATTAAAACATTGAGAGTGTACAGAATAGATCTTGAGCAGGATCAGTACTGAGGGCTAAGTAAATCTGAAAGTAATCTGCTGAATATGAAACTGAATGCCAAATGTATGAATAATGTTCTCCAAAGGAAGTCATTGTATTAGGAATAAATATGACTTAAAATCAAGCTGTGGGGAACCCCAGAATAAAGACAAGTCTGTAGTAGCAGATCTGAAATTATGAACTGAAACTAGATGACCTCATTTTGTTAGATAATAAAATAACCATTTAAGGACAGCACTAGACACAAGTGGCCACAGTTCTAAGTGTCAGGATTTAGCTGGTACAAAGCTGAAGGCATCCTTAATACTACTTGGATCGTCTAGATATTTTCACCCCAGGCCACAGAGCAGTGGCATATTTTTTTTTTGTGTATCAGACGAAGAGCCATGCACCAATGAGTTGGAGAAGGCCACATGGAGCACATGGATCCAATAAACCAGCAACAATACACTGTGATGGATGGCCGGGGACCTTACCCCACCAGGAGACTTAGAGAAGCAGTGGACCAAGAGAGGGGCAATTCCTTCCCCCAGGTCACAAGATTGCAGCCATCCTGGATGATGTAGAAACCACGGAGCTGGAAGGATCAACCCTGTGGGGATCCGTGGCCACCACCAGGGGGTGCCCGAAGGACTATGGAGCCTTAGACTGCAGCACTTCTGCCACACCAGGAAGTACTGACGGACCAGGAAGCAGGTACACCTGGAGTGCTTCCGGGTGCCCATGCAGTACTTCTGCCACACCAGGAAGTGCTGCAGGAAAGCCATCAGGGAGCACCTGGAGAACATCCAGGTGCATTATAAAAGGGGCCACCTCACTCCATTCAGGGAGCCAGAGTCGGGTGGAAGAGGACAGAGCTTGTGAGAGGGGAGTGGAGGCAGCGGTGGAGAAAAGAGAAATAAAAAGGATTGAGCCTTGTGAGTTCATTGTGGCTGTGTGTTGAAGAAAAGAAGAATAAAGTGTGTTGTGGACATCTGGCTGTCTCGGTGTCTATCTGTGTCTGGGTTTCTTTTAGGGAGTGGCACAATATGCCACTAATGTCCATGTGATAGGATTGATTTTTGATTGACGTTATTGCAGCACGGGCAATAATGAGTTCTTAGCAAGTTCTGATAAAATTTTGAAAAGATCCTCATTAAGTAAATCTGTTTTTTTTTCAATTTCAGGTAATACAAAACATCACTTTCACTTTTGATCAAAATATGTTGTCATGCACGTGTAATGTACTGCAACTGCTTTTCCAGCCTATAGCACACTGTTATCCCATGTGGTATTACTCCAGATATTGCTGTTAAGTCATAAGGAGTGATTTTTAACACAGGCCAATCTGACAGACACACAAAAAAACTTCTGACCAGTATGGCTAATATGTAGGGCATTCACAAAAAAAGGTGACCTTCCAATGCAGGTGCTTGATTACATCACTTATAGGTTGGATCTTGCCCTGTGTATAGTTTAGAAAATGTCAGATGAGATATATGTGAAATACTACCAGTTTTGAGTTTATTGCATCCTAGGTGCCTATTAAACTAGAAGGTATTTTATGTGTCTGGCTGAATACATTTGCATTTTACACTATACAATACAATACAATACAGTTTATTTTTGTATAGCCCAAAATCACACAGGAAGTGCCACAATGGGCTTTAACAGGCCCTGCCTCTTGACAGCCCCCCAGCCTTGACTCTCTAAGAAGACAAGGAAAAACTCCCAAAAAAACCTTGTAGGGAAAAATGGAAGAAACCTCGGGAAAGGCAGTTCAAAGAGAGACCCCTTTCCAGGTAGGTTGGGCGTGCAGTGGGTGTCAAAAGAAGGGGTTCAATACAATACAATACACAGAACAGAACAAATCCTTAATACAGCATAATAATAAAAATTGTAGAAGTACAGAGCAGAATTTAACAGTAGATGATATCACATAATAAGATTTTGATATTTTTAGAGTGCTGGAGACCTCATCCGTCAAGCTGCCTCCCCATTTGGCCATTCCACGGCTGAAACGTTGCTCGGCCAGCCAATCCGATGAAAGGGCCCCTCTTTCCCATGATTCCTGTGATCCTCCACCAGGGATGACTTTACCATCGGCAGGCAAACAACTTGGCAGGTGGGCCGTGGCACCAATTGCCACATTTGAGTACCGAGAACAGAAACAGAATAGGTGAGGGTTAGTATTCAATTATACTTATCATGTTACTTATGTTTTAGTGCTAATGACTAACAACAGAGATGCAGTATGTACAGTTAATCAGCAGCTCTAGTCAGGATACGCTAAACTGAAGTAGTAAGTCTTCAGCCGGGATTTAAAGGCTGGGACCGAAGGGGCATCTCTTATAGAAGCAGGAAGACCATTCCACAGTTTAGGGGCCCTGTAACTAAAAGCTCGACCTCCCACTGTTATTTTATTAATCCTTGGAATCATAAGCAGACCGGCATCTTGAGATCTTAATGTGCGCTCAGGTTTGTAAGTCATGATAAGTTCAGACAAGTAAGCCGGACCTTGGCCATTTAATGCTTTATATGTTAAAAGGAGGATTTTGAAATCTGCCCTAAACTTAACCGGGAGCCAGTGTAAGGATTTAAGAACTGGAGTTATGTGTTCATATTTTCTTGTTCTTGTAATAATTCTTGCAGCCACATTTTGGATTAACTGGAGGCTGTATAAAGAACAGTTTGAACAGCCAGTGAACACCGCATTACAGTAGTCAATCCTACTAGAGATAAATGCATGAATTAATTTCTCACAATCCTGTTTATTTAGAAAGCGCCTTAATTTCCTAACATTTTTAAGATGGAAGAAACATGTTTTGGACAACTTTGTAATATGTGCTTTAAATGACATGCTAGAATCAAAGATAACTCCTAGATTGCGGGCTGATTCAGTAAAATTAATTGGGATTCCAACTGAGTTAAATGTCGACAAAATATTGCTGTGATCAGCGTCATTCCCTCCAACAATTAACATCTCTGTTTTATCTGTATTTAAAGACAAGTAGTTCTCATTCATCCATTCCTTTAATTCACTAACACAACTAATTAAAGACAACATCGGAGAAACTTCATTTGATTTAAATGAAAGGTATAACTGGGTGTCATCTGCATACGAGTGAAAATTAACATTATGTTTCCTAATGAGAGATCCCAGTGGAAGCATGTAAAGTGAAAACAGTAAAGGTCCCAGTACTGAGCCCTGTGGGACACCATATTGAACTTCTGTGTATAATGATGGAGTACTGTCAGCACATTTCTGTACATATTGGAATCGATTTGATAAATAAGAACTGAACCAAGCGAGCACGTGGCCTGTAAGACCAACATCATTTTCTAGCCTGTGCAGTAAAATAGAATGGTCAATGGTGTCAAATGCTGCACTTAAGTCTAATAACATAATTACAGTGGAGTTTCCTTCATCAGAGGATATCAGAATGTCATTTACAACCCGTGTTAGTGCAGTTTCTGTACTATGACCAGTGCAAAAACCAGACTGGAATTTCTCAAATAAATTGTAATGCATAAGGTGTGACTGAAGCTGACTGGCGACTACTTTTTCTAGTATTTTAGAGAGAAATGGTAAATTTGAAATAGGCCTATAATTATTTAGTATGTGTGGGTCTAGGTCTGACTTTTTAAGTAAAGGTTTAATGACTGACACTTTTAGTGCATCAGGTACTGTGCCATGCAGTAATGAACTATTGATAACAGTTAGAATAGGTGCTGCAAGAACATCCATTGCACACTACCCACCATATCAACAGCAGTCAACTATTCCATGTAGATTGAATAATGACTTCCAACAGCCCTCTAGCCAACAGGTACCTGAACCTGTGCATACGCCATAACACATTTTTTGCTTTACTGTAAGTGCTTATCGCTTACCTGGAAATTGTTACTCTCAGTGCTTTACAGTTAAATTCAACAAACTCTGAGGTAAAGAAAACATTCATCTTTACACCAGACCTAAGAAGATTTTCTTTCAAAGCAGTCAAATCCATATATTTCTGGATTTTTTCTTACAGCATTTAACGGAGTTTACATAAAGGTGACATCAGGTAGAGCTTTTTGTTACCAGCTAGGCTTAAAGTGATTGTGGATGCCTGGACACACAGGTACATACAGCTCCCAGGAGGAAGCTGAAGAAGAGTTAAAAGCAGTAATTTTTGTGATTTATTATTAAATATGACTGCTTAGTCATTTCAAGTGCACTGTTTTTATTTTAATATTTTTATAAAATAATAAATATAATTTTCCCAGTGTGTCACAAAAATGTTAATCAGTATCCTTAGAAACCAAGATTCAGACTATAAAGAAGGTAGATGCTAGAGAAATGAAACACCACATAACAAAATTATTAGTGTAAGCAAGTGGCCATTAAATAAGTCAATACAGAGTGTGGAATGGGGGTACAGATAGAAAGCCCTTACCTGCAAATACATTAGCGTAGGTGCATGGCCACTGGTGAGTCTCTCTAAGGATCTTGGCTTAGATCAGCTCATGGAACTGGAGGAAAATGAGTCTGATGGTTTTGCCTCTGATCCCAAGTGAGTGGTGTGAGGCAGATTTGCAATGTGAATATGCAAGAGGTGGACAAGGTGGTTAAAGAAGACATGGCATGTTAAGGAAGAGGCAGTATTATTGCAGGGTGGCTGAGAAAGAAGGCAATATTTTTGGCATGGATGCAGAATAAACAATTGGGATCTTTATGTTATATATATATTTATTCATCCTATGGTACATCAACCTCCAATAGCAAAGTTTCTTATAACAAACAAAAATCCTGGGATACATCTACTTTAATTCAGACATTAGTGTATTTTAGGCAGAAATTCTGCTACACATTTCACTTGATTTTTTAGATTCTAGTGTTTCTAATTGTCTCAAAATTCTGATAATTTCTGATATTGCTCTATAACTTTTTTTTTTTTAAATTAGGCTGAGTGACTTGTGTTTCTCATCATACACATTTCATTGTAATGTTGACCCTGTGTTAACATTATATGACAAATAAATAAAATTGAATTGATAATTATCTTTCCTGATTTGTATTCCATCTTCACAAATTTATTACGGAAAGGTTTACATTTGTGTTCACTACATTAATAGTTGTTTTATGTCTGTTTTTTCAATAAATTACATTAAATATAAAGAGTCTTGTGTTTGTGTAGGGTGCTTTTGGACATTTTGGAATAATGGTATTCAGGTCTCAGTTTTATACTGGGGCCCTTAAACAAAGGTGTAAACTCTTACTACAAGCAAAATGACTTTGTAAAGCTTGTCAGACAGATATCTATAATTGAAGCTTCCTAACTTTCACTGTCCTGACAAGTATTTCCAGTACTGCTTATTTATGATAGATGTGTTTTTAAAGTTTACTTTTGGTCAGGAGTGGCTTATCAAACGTACCCAGAGCAATACTCTAAAGCTGACATTACACGATGTAAATCTTCTTATAGTTCTAAGGATAAATATAACTACTCTTGAATGTAAAACATTTAAAAAGCAAGGACCAACTTTGGGATAATCCGCCTGCCTGTATAAGGAATGCTACGTTGCTCAGTATTTCAATAAACCCTTATAATATGTTCCTATTGTGTGCAGCATTCTTTCTGAGCAGCTGGTAGTGATTAATATATTGTACTCATTTTGTCACCATTTCATCTAGACTATAATTATAATAATCATGAATAATTTTTACTATCCCATCCCCATTTTCTTACTCTTGATGCTGCCCTTCTTTGATGCATAGCACTACTGATAACAAGTTACTCCTCCTGGCCATGAAATAGAACTTTAAAGTGAATGGGACAAGAACGACATGATTAGTGGTAGACTCAAATGACTTTACCATCATATGATACAGATGGCAGTATCCTGAAACTGCTGTTTGGCCTTTTGTGCATGATCATCTAAACTTAGACAACTCCATTTCTTCCAATAAAAACAAAGTCAGGTTTCTCAATGACAGCTATCAGCTGAAGGTTATTTATTTTCCATTTCTGCACTGTCAGCTGGCATTATTTTACAATATCATGACAATCTGAAATAGAATTAACTTAAAATGTATACACACATCTGTTAACACATTTTATTCTTATACAATGCCAGTGACATACCTGTAGATTCAGCTCCTGATCTGGTCACTGTGTGCATATGGCTTGCGCATTCCTTGCATCTTTATGCAGACTTTTTAACAGTCTTCCCACAACTCAAAGAGGACTGTGCAGGTTTATTTGGAAATATTAATTGAGCTGGTGGTATAACAATTAGTGTTCTCTGTGATGAATTATTCGTAGTATTCCTTCCAAGACTAAATTCTGGCTTGCATCTGATGTTTTCAGGCTCCAAGTCCCCTGTTCCATGATTTAATCAGAACTTTGCCTATTGTAGATTCTGGCTTGGTCTCTGACCAGTGTAATAATTTGCTTTGTGCATCCATTCATTTAAGCTTTAAGCGGTGTTCAGACCTCCTGACTCAGGTTCTTCCCAGCTGGGTGTAATATTGAATGTTAAAAAAGACATCAATGCAGTGAGCCATTTTCCTGTTATTAGTCTATGTCATGGGTCAGGCTCCAGCTTCTAATTTTTGTAGAAAATTGAGTATGTGGTGTGGGCTGTTAGCATTTTTGCTTTTCCTAGGTGTTTATTGTGCTTTTGTTAGTTTGCAGTTCTGTTTTTTACTTCTGGGATTTGTTGTTCTCATTATACTCTGCTACATCATCATTTATTGGGATTTCCTCCTAATTCCTCTAGGGTTTATGATCCACAGTTAGAAGAGTCACAGTTTTGTGCTTCCTCACCATATGTTTAAGTTTTCATGTTTTTTTCAATTAATTTTTAGGTTTTGATATTATATTTAGATTTGCCGATTTTTCTCAGCATGTACTGTTAACTGCTCCTCATTTTTTTCAGTTATCTGTTTGTTAATTAAATACCCTTTTGTTCTTAATAAAATTGATTTAATCAGTCAATAAAGGATCTTAATACTCTAATTAAGGCTGAGGTATTATGCATCTCCAGTACTGTTTGAATTCCATTAGCTCAGAATTTACATTTTAGTCAGACCACAGACTGTGACAATCTGAAATGTTAAGACTGATATTAAGAAAATTATTGAATATATTTATGCATCTCTGTGTATACACAGTATCTTTGTTGAGTATGCATGCTGTTTTATATTTTACTCATAGTGTTTTGTATAATTCAAAAACTGTACCCATCTACTGAGACCAGTGTCAAAAAGAATAAACTGAATTCAAGAATCACACTATATTGGGATATATTAATGCATATTTTAAATTATTACTGCAACAATGACTTGCTGAGATCAATGGAAAAATTAATTCAGTGCACATTATTATAAACAGAGATCTTTTGGCAATAGTAGCTTTAACAGTGAAACAGCCAAACTGTAGTTTTTCAGTATAAAGAATTTTTTATGCTTTTCATTTTGTGCTTGCTTGTAAACAATATAATAACATTAATTACCCAACCAATGAAAAATGATCTTTACAAAAGCAAAAAAGAGTAAATATTTACATAGAAAAACTTGGGGAACAAAATCTTTAAAATACTTTACAAGAACATGTCTATAATAAAATCTTTCAGAATGAAGCACTGCATAATAATTTTCTCAGGGACTTAAAGTGAGTCAAAAGTAGGGTCAGATTTAAAACTTTAAAGCCTTAAGTCACTTAGCCAAAAAAAATGACAAGTACAGGCCATTCAGCCAATGTATTTCTTGATATTTTATTTATCTAACCTTTGGGAAATTTCATTAACTGAATATCTGAAGGGTCCCAAATGATCTAATACAAAATTTGGTAACATATTCCATTTCTCTATGGTACTCTCTGTAAAGAAAAAAAACAATAAAATTTGTGCAAAATATACCTCTATCAGTGGAAGAATTCATTTTAAAGAAACTAATACATATGTTCATAACTTTAAATACTTCCATCTTCTCACCTTTTAATGTCTGTTTAACCAAACTGAAGTGTTCCAGTTCGCACATCATCGCAGCCAATTCATAGTGAATGATATATCATTTACATGTCACACCATTCTGGCACACATGGACAATGGAACTGCTATGTCAGAATATTTTTATAGACTACCCTTGTGTGTGTATTTGTGTGTAGTAATGTGAAAAGACTTTGGTCACCCAACACTATTTTTAATGCTATTGACTTGGGCAACAAAATATTTATTTGTGTGGAAACATAGGTAGCAGTGACCACTAACCTTCATAAAATTGCCTTGTTTTAGTTTAGGTACTGCAAAAATGGATATATTAGCAAAGGCTACTTCTGGTCTTATTTACACTTATAAAAGGATCAATAAATAAGGTTATTCATATTCATAGGTTATGTAATATTTTTAGATTTAAATCATGTCATTTCCAAGAACTCAAAGTTTTCAAAGTTGAAAAAAAAATCTGACTTCATTTGTTTTGATTTCAAACTTAGAACCAGTGCTTACTTTTCAATAAAAATATGTTGATGTTTGGTATCTGTAACTGTGCTTGTCAAAGATTTCCAAAATGGTTCAAAATGCAGCTAGCAGAAAGGTTTGAGCAATTAGTATGAATCATGTACAAAAAACATTCCACATTCCAGGTGTCACTGTTTTAAACATTCAAGTCAAATTCAAAGCAAACAGTTTACACAAAAAATGAAGAAAAGACAACATGTCTATGATGTTTCCTTTAAGGCTTAAAGGTCTTGACTACATTTCATAAATGTATTATATGTTATCACATGTATACTCTGAGACCTCGGACTAACATACACGAACGTAACCCTAACCCTAATGCTCACCCTAACCCAGTCAAAAAAATAGATGCCTGTATACCTTTCTGTCTAACAGTTCATGTTTCTATCTTGCTGTTTGCCTACATACAATCCAAGATCATTCTATTGTCTAAACTAGGGGTCTCCAACTTCAGTTCTGGAGCGCAACAGTGGCTGCAGGTTTTCATTCTAATCCTTTCCTTTATTAGTGAGCAATTTTTTCTGCTAATTAATTACTTTTCCCATTATTTTAATTAACTTGTTTTTTAAGGTTTAGTCCTCTGAATTGCTTCATTTTTTCCTTAACACAAACAGAAATGAAATGTGAAGTGAGCCAGCAGCTTAGAATGCAGGCATGGGGAGAATGTGCAAACCAAAGCTCTAACAGTGCCAGGATTGAAGCTTGTGTTCAGAAATCTGGAGCTGTGAGGCAGCAGCACTGACCAAAGTCTCCTGTAGTTTTAAGTAAATAGCAGAATAGAGCTAAAACTGTAAAATTGCTAGATTTTGAATTGGGGGATGACATATCAGAATTAGAATCACAGAATAGCTTTTATTGACAACTAGCAAAATACCCGCGCTTCGCAGCGGCGAAGTACTGCCTTAAAATTTTTATTAAGAAGAAAATTAAACCTTTTTAAACTGAGGGAAAATAAACCAATAATTATTTGTTAAGGATCTCTTTGTATACCACATTGTGAGTTCAGCCCTACGGTTGTAATATAACCATGCTGTGCGGTGAGCTTACTCTTGAGCAAGCAACGTATAGTTGGCCATGTGAACAGTAATCTTGTTTCAAATGTCACAACTTGGATTGCTGCTGTCATAATCGGTTTGAGTTTCATGGTTTGTTTCAATTACGACAGTATTTGTAGGACTTGTGTTGAAGAGACATTCGACATCTGTCAAGCGTTGTAAGTATACAACCGGTTTCATCGATAACTTCACATCCAGCTTTTGAGAGTTTAAACATTCATAAATATCAAAGTGTCCACTACTGAAATCGTCACCTTTCTAATCTAATTCTAACGAATCTAAGATGTTTAAGAGGCATTGGCGGTTGTCGAAAGGTGTAAAATATTTGGCCATTTC
>JANRMT010062790.1:64011276-64048240 GCA_026402145.1 Polypterus bichir lapradei | reverse complement strand
TTTTTTTTTTTAAAGATGACTCTCCCAAGAATAGTTACATGACAGACATGCATACATTTGATAAGTACATATGTGAGAAAAATACAACACATATGTAAATATATACATACAAAGTGCAAGGCAGCGCAAGATGTACTGATATAAATACAGAAATAAGAATTAGCTACATGTAAGAATATTGCAAAATATAGGGTGGCGGATATTTATTGTTGCCCAGACTGAGCAAGAACAGTCTAACTAACCATTTATGAGCTTGATAACCTGTAGAAAAAAAGTTCTTATACCATATCTGCAATTTTGCTGTAGTTTAGCCTGTAATGCCTGGCAGATGGGAGAAGTTCAAATGGGTTGTCGCCTGGATATGAGGGATGAAGATGGTTTTCCCTGGAATAATACAGATCTTGTAAGGTGGAAAGACTGGTGCCAGTCATCTTTTTAGCAGACCTTACTATTCGCTGTAGCCTGTCTTTGTCCTGTTTAGATGCTGTCAAACCATGCTGTAATGGATGAGCTTAGAAGAGACTTGATGATTGCTGTGTAAAACTGAATCAGCAGCTCTTGTGGCAGATTAAACTCCCTCAGAAAGTACATCTGCTGCTGTGCCTTTTTAGTTATGGAATCTATGTTGGTTTTCCATGTCAAATCCAGGGTGATTATAAATATACATAAACATGAAAGTTTTACAACTGACACCTTACTATTAAGTATGGAGAGGGTAGGTAATATTGGGGGACTCCTCCTGAAATCCATTTTCAACTTCATAGTTTTTAGCATGTTTACCTTCAGACTGTTCTTTTTTTATTTTATTCATTTTATTGTAATCATTCCATACAAATAGATACATTTTTACAAAAATAGGACTGAAAACAAATCAACCCCCACCCCTAAGAAAGAGAGCATGGCCAACAGAGTAAAACTTAAAGCTAGTAAAAATAAGTAAATTGATGAGTTTGATAAGTGGATAAAGATAAATGGAGAAGAAAAAGAAATGGGAAGAGAATCTGCTTCCTCAGTGCTTTAAGAGCTTAATCTAAAATGTTTTTGACTAGATCCCGCCAAGTTTTAAAAAAGTTCTGTACATATTATCTAAGTGAAAATTTGATTTTTTCCAGTTTCAAATAGTATAAAACATCAGTTACCCACTGACTTAAAAGAGGAGATTTAGGATTCTTCCAGTCGAGCAAGATAAGTTTACGTGCCAATAGTGTAGTAAAGACAATTACAGTTTGTTTGTCCTTCTCCACTGTAAGCCCATCTGGGAGTACACCAAACACAGCTGTTAATGGGTTAGGATGGATTGTGACACCAAGGCTGTCTGAAAGGCATTTAAAGATTTTGATCTAGAATGATGTTAATTTGGTGCAGGCCCAAAACATGTGACCCAGTGAGGCGGGAACTTGATTGCAGCGTTCGCAGGTTGGATCTTGCCCAGGAAACATTTTGGATATTTTTAAACGAGACAGATGTGCTCGATATATAATTTTGAGTTGTGCATATGGCGCTCGAGCGAATTCTCTGCATTGATACCTTCCACTCCTTTTCTGATATGTTGAGTGAGAGATCCTGTTCCCACTGTCCTCTTGGATCTTTGAAAGGGAGGGACTGCAAAATGGTTTTATATATTGCAGAAATGCTGTCTGAGTCCTCAAAACTGAGCAATATTTATTCCAGCGTAGCGGAAGGTGGGAGATGAGGAAAATCGGGTAGGTTCTGTTTAACAAAGTTTCTAATTTGAAGATAGTGAAAGAAATGTGTTGCTGGAAAGTTAAATTTGGAATGTAATTGTTCGTAGGATGCAAAGACATTGTCTCTGTACAGATCTCTAAGTGATTTAATCCCAAATGTTTTCCAGATATTAAAAACTGCATATGTTTGCGAGGGTTGAAAAAGATGGTTCTCCTGCAGAGGTGCTGCAGATAAAAGCTTCTCCATCTTAAAATGCTTCCTACATTGGTTCCATATTCTGAGTGAGTGAAGCACAATTGGGTTATTAGTATATCTGCGACAACTTGCATTTAAAGGGGCACAAAGCACGGAATATGAAGAAGTACTGCAGTATTTTATTTCTATTGCGGACCAAGCCTGTGTATTTTCATCTATTTGTGTCCATGTCCAGGTTTTTATAGCTTGTATGTTTGCTGCCCAGTAATAAAACTGAAAGTTAGGTAGAGCCATGCCACCTTCTGCCTTAGGTCTTTGGGGAGTTGCTCTTTGGAAACATGGATGTTTTAAATTCCAAATAAATGAGGTTATGGTTGAATCTAATTGCTTAACACTAGAATTACTAGAGCCTACGAAAAAACTCGTAGCTCCGTCCCACCTTAAATCGCTTCTCACCTCTCCGTCAGCATCTTTTGTCTTTTAAATGTGTTGATAAGAAGCAAACAGCAAGCAGTCTGCTATCACATCCCCCACCCCGCACAGTTTTCTCAGCTCAAGTCTGTTTACCTGCATGTCAGTTGCTTAGAGTTGTATAGAGTGAGATCCGGAATGCGGCTGAGAGAATAAAATTGAATAAAAAAAAACAAAACAAAGCTAACCTTTACAAGTATCATAAATTACACCGACTGTTACAGACTGGAATCAAATGTATGTTTTTATTCTAAAATAGTAAGAATACGTGCAGCTCAACGGACTTGTCCGGGATCCATATTCTTTAGCTAAAACTCCCTAAAACGTTTTCCATCCAATGTCTATGGTAGTTCTAAACCACTACCGATGAGATCTATTTTCTGCCACTTCCGTTTCGGGAGGGCGCTGTTCTGCGCATTTCGCCACTCTGCCTGCAGTGTCTGCCTTCATAGACGTGCTGGCTGTTTTTTTTTTTTTTAGTATATCGTTAAGTTTAAAATGTTGATCGTGGTTATTTCTGTTGATTAATTCATGCTTTCTTTGATTATAGCTAATACTGTTATCAAGTGGTCGCTATTTTTGCCTGTTGTATACAAGCTATCTGGCGTCTTTCACATCTATCTCCACTCTCACTGCCCACTTGCCTGCGTGCAGTGTGTGTCGATTGATATATGATTTAATGTATTTCTTTTTGACATAATTCTCCAAGGTGTAAAATACACATATATTATGTATAAAACTAAACTACTATATAGCTAATACTGTTTTGTATCTGTCTAGTGCCTTCTCTGTCTGCCTATTATATAAGTGCCTTACGTATCTATCTGTTTATCTAGTGTCTTTCACATGTGAATGTACTCTCACTGCCTGCTTGCTTTTATGCAGCACCTGTCATATAGTGCCTTTCACATATATCTATCTATCTATCTATCTAGCTGTTTTTTTTCTCCTGACAGTTTTATCTCTTCTATTATACAGTGCCTTCCCAGTTTATCTATCTAGTAACGTCTTTGACTGTGCATTATTCAGTGATCTGTCTGACAGTGTATGTCTTACAGAACTTAAAAATAATAACAGTTATAAGGACACTTGTTCATGTTAATTACAGTCTCAATTTTTAAATATTTTAAAAAGAGCATCCCACATCTATTATACAGTACAGTGACTTTCCTATTTATCTGTCTATCTAGTGCCTTTCAGATCTATATGTACTCTAACGGCCTTCTAGCTTTCCTGCAGCATGTGTTGAATAATAAACAGACTGAATAATTTTTCATTTATTTTATTGACATAAATCTCATATACACACACACACACACATATACTTTGTATATATATATATATAGTATATGTGTAATAAAACTAATATATTGCTAATGCTGATATCTATCTGTCTAGTGCTTCCTCTGTCTGTTTTCTTATATAGTGCCTTCACCGTCTGCCTATTATACAGTGAATTCCCTATCTATCTGTCTATGTATTAATAATAGTATTATTACTTTTTGGATTCCCTTTCTGCCTAGTATATAGTACCTTTCCTATCTATCTGTCTTATACCTGTATAATGCCTTTCATGTCTGTCTGTCTACCTGTTTAGTGGCTTCTCTGCCTGTATATTATTTACTGCATATCTGTTATACAGTGCCTTCCATATCTATGTCTGTCTAGTGCTTTTCACATCTACATGTATTCTCACTATCTGCTTGCCTTCCTAAAGTATCTGTTGATTAATAAAAAGGCTGTACCATTTTTCATTTAGTAGTGCTTTCTCTGTCTGTCTTTTATACAGTGAACTCCCTGTATATTTATATAGTAATAACAGTAATTTTATTATTATATAGCAGCTTCCCTGTCTGCCTATCATATAGTGCCTTTCCTTCTTATCTATCTATATATCTATCCCCTTAGCTGTTTTTATATATCTATTATACAGTGCCTTCCCTGTTTATTTATATATCTAGTGACTTCTCTGTCTGTCTGTCTCTCTGTTACGCAGTGCTTTGTCTGTCTGTGTGTTATGGATCTTAAAAATAACAGTTATAAGGACACTTGTTCATGTTAATGTCAGTTTCAATTGTTAAAAAATATTTTAAAAGGAGCATCCAACATGAAAATACAATGATCTGATTGAGTGACAGTGCATACCAATTAATAAATTTTATGTCAGCTTGAGGTTTAAAAGGGGAAAAAAAATAACACTATCCCCAGCGGGGAATCAAATTCCCGTCTCTGACACACGCCCGCTGAACCCGTGAAGTTTAGATTACCAATCAATAGCTGATACCGTTGTGCCACCAGACCTCTTGTAGCAAATGCATGTCAATGTCGCACCCTAATGCGGGTTGTTTTTCTGCAGTTATATTCTTGAATAGAAGCGTACTTGTTCTGTTATATTTGTACCTTTTGTTAAAGTGTTTCTTTGATATTTGGACTTCAGGCTTCACACCTTATACACATGTTGTAAATATAAGAAGGACAGTCCTTGGGTGTGTGTGGGAACTGTTAACATTTGAATCTGATGATTGTATATACACATCCACAGTCATTCTCAGTCATGCACAACATTCACACCCACGTCCACAGTTTTCCCAGTCTCGTTCACGCACAAGATCTGACACGGTTTTCAAATAAAGATGGGGTATAACAAAATAAGTTTGTACCTACCACGTCTTTATCTGAAAAGGGCGTCACATGGGGGGGGAGAGTACTAGCTTGAAAGTGAGAGAATAAAACTGAAAAAAAAAATTGACAAGTACTATAAATTTACAGAGGCAAATCAAATGTATGTTTTTATTGTATGATATAAACAATAAGAGTAGTTCACTACTGAAAATGGTAAATTTGGGAAGCAGCTGATATCGAAACTGCGACCTCTTGATTGAAAGGCAGCAGTTTTTAGCATTGCACCACGCAAGCTGTCATATCCATCGCCTGCTGTAACCTGCTTTCTTTTTTTTTTCGGTTAAGTTCTTGAATAAAAGTGCACTTGTTTTGTTATACTTGCACCTTTTGTAAAAGTGTTTATTTCATATTTGTATTTCAGGTTTCACATATTTTACATTTCATGTCTACATTTTGTCAATTATTAGTAATACATGAAAAACGTTTCTGTGTTAACAACATTTTAACAGAGATTGTTGATGACACTGAACACACATGAAATGTATGTATTCTAAATGATGATGTACTTTTTTACCCAATAAAGCTCCAGCACTTCATTCGAAGATAAACACTGAGCACTAAGAAAC
Organism: Polypterus bichir lapradei; assembly: GCA_026402145.1. Taxonomy (NCBI): domain Eukaryota; kingdom Metazoa; phylum Chordata; class Cladistia; order Polypteriformes; family Polypteridae; genus Polypterus; species Polypterus bichir. The sequence continues at coordinate 64,042,640 of JANRMT010062790.1, read as the reverse complement.
TTCTTTGCAAATTGAACTGCGGCAGTGGGTGGGGGGATGGAATAGCCGACTGCTTGCTGCTTGTCTTAATCGGCACATTTACAGGACAAAATACGCTGAGGGAGAGGTGCGAACGGATTTAAGGTGGGCCAGATTTTTGAGTTTTCTTGTAGGCTCTGGTAATTCTAGTGTTAAAAAGTGATTTATTGATGTATATTGGAATGTTTTGAAATAAAAAGAGAAGCTTAGGAGGGATATTCATCTTAACAATGTTAATTCTTCCAGCTAGAATGAGATGAAGGGTTGACCATCTATGCAAGTCTTGCTTAATTTTTTCCATACAGATGGCGAAATTTTGTTGATAAAGAGCTTTATGATTACTTGTGATAATTACCCCTAGGTATTTAAACTAATCTGCAACGATAAAAGGGAGGGTGTCCAATCTAATATCGTATGCTTGAGAATTCACTGGGAAGAGCACACTTTTATTCAAATTAATTCTGAGACCAGAAATCTTTGAAAATTCTGTAATTGCTATTAGGACTGCAGGTAAAGTATTTTGTGGGTCTGATATATACAGTACCATATCATCTGCTTATAGAGAGATTTTCTGTTCAAGTTCTTCTCTGATAATCCCCTTTATCACATAAGCATTTCGACAGTGAGCTGCCAGTGGCTCAATGGTGATTGCAAAAAGTAGTGGTGACAAGGGGTATCCTTGTCTGGTACCAAGTTCTAGTTTACAGTAGTCTGAATTAATGTTGTTAATACAAACTGAAGCTTCTGGATTGGTATACAGTAGATTGATCCATGCACAAATGTTCGGACCAAACCCAAATTTCTCTAATGTAGCGAAAAGGTATTTCTGCATCCAACGATAATAATATCTCAGGGGTGTTTGACTTTGCGGGTTAATATATATTACATTAAACAGACATCGAAGATTGGAAGCTAAGTGTCAGCCTTTAATAAATCCAGTTTGATCTTGTGATATTACCGAAGACAGCACTTTCTCCATCGTTCTGGCTAGGACTTGGGAGAGTATCTTAACATCATTATTCAGAAGTGAAATTGGTCTGTAAGATGCACATTATAATAAGTACTTATTTTGTTTAGGAAAGACAGTGATTAATGCATTGCGAAAAGTTTGAGGTAGAATTTGATTGTGTCTAGCTTCTGTGAATGTTGCTAATAAAAGGGGAGCTAGCTGAGTGGAGAATTTCTTATAAAATTCAACAGAGTAGCCATTAGGGCCTGCTGCTTTTCCACTCTTAAGTGACTTTATAGCATCTAGTAATTCTGATAGTGCCAAAGGTTTATCCAATTTCTCTGTACTAAGAGTATCTATTTGTGGTATCTGTAATGTATCCAAAAATACATTAGATTGTGTGTTGTCTTCTTTAAACTCAGTAGAATATAAGGATTTATAGTAGTCTCTAAATGTGTGCATTATATTTTTATGGTCAATGATTTTGACTCCGTTTGTGTTGGTGATTGCTGGGATTGCATTGCGAACTTGTGGATTTGTTGAGCTAAGAGCTTATTGGCTTTCTTTCCATGTTCATAGTAATGATGTCTTGATTTAAAAATGAGTTGTTCAGGTCCAAAACAAAACAAACCCCCAGCAGCGACATTTGAGGATTAAAAATTGAGATATCTATGGCTGATAAAGTCTAAATACTATGAACATAAAATATAATCTTCAACAGTCTTGAAATATTAAGATAGTAAACCCAGAAAATGGTGTTAAAAGGTGGCCCTGGATAAGCATAGTAAACCCTGATGCAATAATAACAATAACAATAAACCAAGGGGTATGATGTTAAGCAGTCTCCTTTAGAATAGTAAAAAGAAAAAAAAAAGAAAAATGTAACTAATTTAATTTCTGCCACACATACACATATACGTGTATAATTGCAATTAAGACATAAACAGAAAGTGGCCGAGAAGAGAAAAGGATATATAATTATGGTACCAGTATCATTGCATGCGGGTCAGACAGCAGCTAATGTCTTCTTGCCATGCCATGACAAGATGCGACTCATGATCGTATTTCAAAAAAGTGTCACAATCAGCATTCTTAACTCTTTTTTTGCTTACTCTGTACTGGTGAAGACGTAATGCTTGTCTTAAATATCCACTTTCAGTTTGGCAGGATACAAGAGGCTGTATCTGATATCGGCTTTCCGTAACTGCTGTTTAATGTTGTAAAAAGTGGCACGTTTAGCAGCTATTGAGAGTGAGAAATCAGGGAAAATACGAATGTGATTATTTTCAAATATAATCTCTTGTTTCTGCCTGAGAAGTGGCATTACATTAAACTTAGATTGTAATCTTTTAAAGCACACAACAAGAGTCTTACGTTTAGAGGTATTTGATCCCCGTATGCGAGAAGCTGCTGCTATCTCGGTAGTTTAAAGTACCCTCCAATTATTTTTGAGAATAGTTCAGCTACGAATTTCACTGGGTTTGGACTTTCACGATTCTCAGGTAGACCTTCAATTCTAATATTATTCCTTCTGCATCCAGTCTGTCTCCGAGTTTTTTGCATTCGGAATTCACAGCTGTAGCTTTTCCATCAGAGGTAGATGCCAAATGTTTGGCTGTTTCAATTTGAGTCATGAATGTATGCTTAACGTGCTCTCAGTTTAGACGCATTTTCCTGAATGTGTTCCTCAATTTTTCCCAGCACACCTTTAAATGCTGCATCAAAGCGATTATATACACGTTTTTCCAAGTCTTTATTATCTTGCCTCAGCTTCTCGTTTGTCTTCTCGCTTGTCTTGAGCAAACCATTTATTTCTTTCATTATATTTTTCTGAATGTCTTTCTTGAGCTCATTTATGGCCGTGGCCATTGCTGTGATCATTACCTTCAGTTCGGACAGATCGTTTCAGCTTTTTTGCTCTGCAGGTGAAGTGGCAATCCCTATTATAGCCAACACTTCCGGCTCGCGAGGAGTAGATGAAAGCGTGGACTGCAAGGCCATTTCCAGTTTCAAGTGATCTTCTGGAGAGCTATCATAACCTGCACCTTGCACATTCGCTCCCATTTTCACTCTCAACAGGAGACAATGCAGCAGAGCGGAGTCTGTGCTTTCACCTGTCTGTTCCAGGTCAGTCTCTGAAAGGCGGTACCTTGCACTTGGACTTAATGCCTGTCTAAACTTGGATGTAGCTCTAGATTTCTTTTCCGTTTCTTTTTGACCGCCTTTCTTGTTGCTCATGTTTATATACAGTAATAGAAACTCCTCAGGTTGGGTAAATGCAGGATACCTCGGGATAATAAGAAATAAGAGAAAAAATAAAACCGCTGCTAACGGAGCTCTGTTTCAGACGTGCATCTCCCATAATGGACAAGACCAAATTAGCTCCAGATTGTTCTAACCAAACCAATGGGCCAGCTGCTCAACCTCACTTCTGTACTTGTCATCATTTCTGATGATTACAATGATGGTTGTGTCATCCACATATTAAAGAGTTTGACAGAGCGTTCCTTAGAGGTGTAGTCATTAGTATTGGGAGAGAAAAGCAGTGGTAAGAACACAAATTCTTGCGGGGCACAAGTACTGACTGTATGGGAGCCTGATGTGAATTTCCCCAGTTTCACCTGCTGTTGCTTATTTGTTGGGAAATTGGTAATCCATTGACTGGTGGAGGTAGGGACAGTTAGTTAGGTGGGTTTATAGTGGAGAAGTTCAGAGATTTTTTTTTAAAAATGCTGACCTGACATCTCTAAACAAAATCCTTAAATAGACCCCTGTGTTGTCAAGATGTTGCAGAATGTAAATCCATATTTACTAACTCACCCACTTCCCTGTGTGTTCAGTAGGCAAGCTGATGGGGTCCAACAGGGGAACTATGATGTCCTTCAAGTGAGCTAATGCCACTCTCTGAAATGTTTTCATGACCACAGTTCAATCCCGTTACGTGAAATGTTTTTTGATTGGTATGACTGCATCTTGTTTGAAGCTTAAGGGAACTTCACACAGAACTAATGACTTCCAGAAATCCATGTAAAGACGGGACAGTTCATCAGCACAAATTTTTAGGGCTGAGAGTGAGACACCATCTGAACCTGCTGCTTTCTTGAAGTGTTGACTCTTGAAGGTCGTATTTGTGTATATACTGGAAGGGCTGGAGCTGGTGTGGAGTGTGACTGCCATAAGAGCTCTATCTGTGCTTCTGTTCATTTATTCATCATCATATTCCAAAGAAATTGATGTCTGCAACAGTTACTCTTTATTTTTAACTTAGACTTTATATTTTTTGCTCTGTTTCCAAGAGATCACATTTATATGTGACATCTAATAAGCATTATGCACTGTAGGTAAGCAAATTATATGAAAATGTGAAATTGGGCAAATGTATACTAGAGACAAAGGGTTAAAAATCACATTTATGATTAAAAAACTTTTTTCAGCATTTTTTGTCTTCAGCTTTTTAAATAATTGGGCATAGACCTTGATGCACTGTATGCCACTTTTCAAATGCAAAACACAACACAAAGTGTGTGTCAGGTTTTTGAATTTCTGAATGCTGCTGCAATCTATCTAGATTAGCTGTAAAGTATCATGTTTTTGAGAAAGCTTGTTGAGCCTAATAGGAAAGTACTTGATGTACTTGATGGTCCTGCTTCTCTGCCAAATGAAGAACAAATTGCACATTTCTGTTTGTACCTTTTATAGAATAAATTTTTTGATACCTGAAAGAAATTTATATTTGCATTCAGATGGCTTTTTGTGGGGGAAATTCAATTTAAATGCAGATCTAATTTCAAATATTATGTTGATGCTCTTTGAGCTCAGATTTTAATGTTCACAGTTTTGATACTATATTCTGCTAAGAGCTGGCTTACAGGAAAAGAGCAGAAATTTAATAGAACCTTTGTTTTATTTTTTGTTTCTTTGATAAGCCTAATAAGTTTTTACTATGTTATCTATATGTAATTTAGACTATTACACATAATATTTAAATGTTTATCTAAATTTTCAAAGAAAAAAGTATCACTTCTGAGTGTTTTTGTTAAGTGATGTAAGTTGAAGCACTATTACAAAAATGTGTCAAAGTTAACAACAAAGCATTTAAAAAGATTTGTACAATACAACAAATTTTGTGTCTAAGAAAAGCGGTGTTTCTTAGCTGCTCACTAGTATGCCTTGGATAAAATTTCAAATATAACAGCCATTTATTCTTTTATTCTCTAAATCATGGCATAAAGTCTTTTTACTTTAATTGTCACTAAGTAATAGGAAAATGATTAGATTGGAAAGACAAGTTATTTAACACAATGGTCACTTTAACAAAAACTTTAAACTCTTCAAAGCAAATACTGCACAGTATGACTAGTCACATACCCATAAATCTGTATCAAAATGATGTATGAATGTGTCCAAATAAAATCTCTTCTTCTGTGCTTTACAAAGTTTTTTAGCAATACATTATTAATTTACAAACATTTTTTTACAAGTCTGTATTTTTTACTATCATGTTTGGTGAATCATTTTCCAAGGTAGATACTAATACAAAGGAAAGTGAGGCTGCAAAAGGGAGATAATCATGACAAATTCTGAGTTATAAACAACATTAACATTCCAAGATAACTCATTCAATTTACATTTATGGACACTGACACTTTAGCTAAGATATGTTCTAACATTTCTTATATTTTTTTTTAATAAAATGAGGTTAATGGCAACAGAATAAATAAAAAATGTTGAAAAGATATGATATTGCAAAGCAGATATGATGATCTGTTCCACACACACACACACACTCCCTTTTATACAGTATGTCTGCTTTCAGATATGAAAATTGGTGTTTTGGTTCATACAAACAAAGACTGGTTTTCCTTATGGGAATGTGCTTCAGTTATTTCTAAAACTTCATTCATTCATTCATTCATTCATCAAACTCATAATCCAAGTGTGGGTCACATGGAACCAGAGCCTATCCCAGCATTATGCAGCACAGGGAAGGTAGCACTCCTAAAGGAGGTGACAGTCTATTGCACACATACCTTGTCTTATACAGGGTCAACTTAGACATAGCAGTTACCCTAACATCTCTAAAGTGCCCCACACACTGGTAACAAATTTTATCTGAGTGCTGAGCTACTAGATTTGCACATTGCTGTTAACAAATTACATATGCAATGGGTACAATGTAGGAATTAATAATTAAAAATCAAAAAGATACCCACCCAGGGGGACGCCAATAAATGTAGGAAATGCAAAGATGAATTTTAACTTGGTTAATTCTAAATTTATTTTCGGCCAATATTGGTAATTAATAATTTGACATGGCTCCTACTTACCTTACCTTACTTTTCTCTGTTGTAGAAGGGGGTCTCCATCATTTAGACTTATATCAAGGTAACTGAAGCGCATTCCTTTTAAGAAACAGAATAATAAAATGAATTGATAAGCACAAAAATTATAGAAAACTGCATAGATATTTTGACATATAAGACAGAATGTAGACAGACAAACAAATAGCATAGAGAGTCTTTCTTGCTATTTACAGTTCTAATTTAAACTGGCACAGATAAATAGTTTTACGATGCCAAGACTTTAAAGGCGATGTCCGACATTGTGTAGAGTCATTGCTTTGCTGTTGCTCCGGATTAAAGGAGAGGATTTTTCCTGCATTGAAATGTAATGTTTCTCTTTGTTGCATGATCCTTTGTTTGTGGTGCACAATGCTTTCCTCAGTTAGGCCTTTTGCTGTATCATCTACAACATTAAAGGAAAGAGCATTACTCTTTCTGGCACAAGAGTTTAGATGCTGAAGTTCCCTTCTTGAAGTGATGGCTACTTCTCAGCCTTCAGACTGACTTACTGTTTAGTCTGGCAAACTAGATCTCAGCTCTCCGGTACACAAAGAGAAGAGTTTGTCAGATTTGGCTCTCCAAGGAAGAGTGTATCATAGTTTTTTAGGTTCAGAGAGCAGGTTTCAGAGGTTTTCACTCATTTTAGAGTTTGAGAGCAGAGCTCAGGGCCCTCAGAGTACCAAAGATAGACCCACCTGGGACAGCCAGAGAATATTCCCTGCATTCCCCAGATGGCATGAGTATAACTAGTTTCAAGGGACAATATATCTTCTCCTGATTGGATTAAAGTCACTTCCACTTCCAGTCCTCATAGGCAAGTTTTTCAATACATCAGAGTTGTCATTCCTTTAACTATAACTGTTTGTTCTTGCTTGAGTCTTCTTTTTGCCTTCTGGCTCAAGAAGTCTGCAAAGGGTCATCTGGAGTGATGTCAATTCAACTGTTTTTTACAGCTTTGTTATCAGATCCTGGTACAAGCTGGAGTTCAGTCACTTAGTTTGGAATGCAAGTGGGGAAAGGCACAGCTGGATGCCTGCATCCCTGTTAAATCTTCTTTCTTAACAGGTGTGGTATGCCACTAAAGCCTAGCAGAATGGGCAATGACCACTTTATCTTACAACAATAAGGTCAACTCCGAGACTGTCATGATTTGTGCAGTGTAATTTAAAACAACACGCCTTTTGCTTACATGTTACATAAAGCTAAAATTTCCTGCCCTCTTCATCCTCACATAACCAAGCTTCTCAATATTCATAGTCATGACAATACAGAATTTGATATAAACTGCACATATTTGAAGTAAAACAAAACTAATGCCCAATAAAAAATGCATGATACTAATTAAAACAATAGTAACACTGTACCAACCTCAAAACATTATAAATATACATTATATATATGACGGCCCGGGTCAGCTACACACTCCCTAGTGCTTCCAGTTCATAGTCTTGTACCGAGATGAGCTGGGCAAATGAGGACACACACATTCAGCAAGGGGTTGGTGCAAAAGTGTCAAGTGCTTTTATTACAATCCAGATGAAAGTGCAAGCAGTGCAGTGCATAAAAATGTTGTTCTTCATTAAATAACCTAATACACTCAGTGACAGTCCGTGAGTTAAATCCAAATAAATATTCCATGAATAAAACTAGAATAAAATACAGTCATTGGGTCCTTAATATTCCTTCTCTATTTCCAAACAAGACCACAGCAACTCCCTCGCTGTCTCCCTGGCTCATTTGTAACTCACTCATCCAGCGCAGACTCCAGCAGCCGCAGTACTCTTCATCTTGGCTGCCCCTGTCTGCATCACCAGATCGCTTGGGGCCAGCTGTCCTCTTGTTTTCCTTCTCACCTTTGGGCATCCCACAGATCCCTGAGGAGGACTCCACCATCATCGCACTCACTCCTCTGAAATGTCAGATGATCTGCCCAGAGCACTGATTCTTAGCCCTTCCACACTGCCTCTCATTCATTTATTGGCTGGCTTATTCTTCTCAGGCCCCCAATACTGCTCTCTCACTTTCTGTTTCTTTCTTTGTTGTTTCCCTTGTCTGCAAGAGAAGCTTTTTTATATATAGCCTGATTGGGTGCAGGGGTGGAAGTCTGCCTACTCTGACTAACACATTCACATTTGCAAGTGAATACACGATCAGCCAGGTACCCCAATCAACAGCAGAGTGGTGCATGCTCACACACACCCGCACCCATTCGGAGCCTGCATGCTCCGGGATGCAATTATTTACTTAAAACTGCACTTCCCATTGGACCTTTTATCACAGAGACCAAATAAGTTTTACAGCAGACCCTACCATCCAAACCAGATCCTACCAGTTTGAATTATAAGGAAAATCTAGGACATATTTGGATAGTTTTTCAGAGGCAAATTCCCCTTGCCTTCCTCAGACACAACACAATCTCACATGTTATTGATGCCACAATTGTTGAGCCTTGACTTACTTCTATTCTGGCAAATTTCCAAATGGTCATTGAGGTTTCTCTCACTGTCGTACCAATTCTTCTCTTCTTCTTTCATTATTTTAATCTCTTTCCCTCTGACCCAAGGGTTAATCTACTGTTATTTAAATCAGACAGCCACTCTGTATTTACAGTGTGAGATTTCCTTTCATCCATTCCATTAGGAATAAAAAATAAACACATAATGAGATGCTGCCACATAGTCTCCACTCCCAGACGTGTGTTATGACCTGAGAGGGGCTTGATATTGGATACATTAAGATTTTAATTCTTAAGTTGGGAATGCAGTCCTCACTTGAAACAGTAGTTTTCCAGTCAATGCTGTTTGTGAACAACAGCGGGACCCAAAATATTTCAAAGGTAATTTGGATGTATAGTAATTTAGAAAAGAACTTCTTGGATTCCTTGATAAGATGATGTGATCGTATTGAGTCCCGGATAACAACAGAACACTGACTGATTTGTAACTACTCTTGTAGGACCGAGCCTGTTCTAGATTGGGCTGCTACCATTCTTTTTAAAATAAGTTTTCAAGGAATTCACTGTATTATACATTACTAGCCAATGCTCGCCGTAGCATACGCCGGTGTAAGAATAGGAACGGAAAACGGTGAGAAAGGAATTCAGAAATCAAGAAGAAAGAAATACTTCTTGAAAGACGCAGTTGTGAATATGTATTGTAAATAGTAAATATATATGCACACACACACTAATGTGCATTCATAGTCTGAGTCCCGACCTGAATTGTATGGGTGATTACCTACCAGTTGCAAGAATTAGATCATGGAATGTTGCAAATAATGCAAAGAGTATGCAACACGTGTTTTGCCCTCATGTGGGCTCATCTGGCGTACATCTACTGCTTCCCTCTCGGGGATCGAACCTCAGATGTCAGAGACAAAGCCCCTTTAAGTTGCACCACAGCATGTGGTTCGTTTATTTGACAGCCGAGATATATAAATAAAAAGGTATGCAAATAAAGCAGGTAAAAATGAAATCATGTTTACACACTGATCAACTTGTTGTCTATTTGACCAATATATGTGATTCATTGTGACGTCATTAAAGTATAGAATTTTAGTTAAGTTTTTTGTTGAAGTTTTTTTTTAATCAATGATGATACTTTTCAGTTAACAACTAAGGTGAAGTGTTTAGAAGAAATAAAAAGAGTTTCTTTATACTGTATATTATGGCACAAAAATATTCAGACAAATATTCAGACAAAACAGTATGAAGCAATAATAACAAAATTTTTAGTTATTCTTTCTAACGTGTGTATACTGTATGTTAAGATAAATAAATTGTTATAATTGATGGACAAAATTGTTTCATTTTGATAATAATTAGGTTTCAAAGCCATCATGACTAGTGCACCAAAATGTTGGTATAAAGGATTAATTTCTCCTGGGTGATTATCCAGAGCCCAGTCCCAGAGATATGCATGTACATCCATTATTTAAACCAATGGTTCTCAACGGGAGCTGCATTGCACGCTAGGGGCCATTGAGTATCTTTGGTGGGCCACAGCAAAAATTTGGGAGACTGGAGAGCTGTAAATGGGGCTACAACAGGTTACAAAATAAAATAAAAATGTATTTTCTAATAAAGAAAAAAGTTAATTCCAAGTGCTAATAAAAAAGAAGGAGTCTCCTTCCAAAGGGAAAGGATGTTTTGCAAGGCCCATCTCATCTTCCTTCAGAATGTTTACAGCCTGCAGCAGATGCACCAAATGTGGCCCACTGGGTATCTTGAAGTGGCATGTCATGCTCTGTTAAAAAGTTCATAGTGCATACTAAACAATAAAATTATGAATCAATTCAATTATAGGCTATGATTATATTTTTTTACAATACATACATATGTACTGTATAGAACTGGCTAAGTTTAAAAGAAACTGTATAGATGCTTTTCTCAAACAAGAAATGAAAATTTAAATGTGTTTAATAATTGCCAAAAAATGTTTAACATTAAAATTACTTAATATTCTGATGAATTATAATGCTAGGTAAATAAAAAAACATATGTAAATTCATAAAACAAATTATGACAGTTAAGTAAAATTGAATTTCTGTATTTACTAATCTTCACTTCATTGCCTGTCTGTCCACTGTACAGGAGTCCATCCACTTGTCCCTGTGGAACAACTGTTTTCCAAATAGCTAATTTTAACTAAATTGCACAATAGTCTGTCATGACTGTGTAATTATCTTTGCCAAACCAATAAATTTTTAATCTATAGCTTAGTATTTTTAGGTGCATAATCATAAAAAATAATGGGAAGGTTTTGTATGTCTGCTACAGTATTCAGATGAAACTAATATGGTTTTGACAAAGAATGATGTTTATGATTTTGGCCAAAGTTTACAGAATTTTAATTTTATTTAAATATAATTTAAAAATGAAAAAAAATTAAAATGATTTTTAAAATTGAGATACTTTGCAAATGGTTTCTTTCAAAATTCAACTACCAATAAACATTTCATCCATAATTTGCACTTGGCTGAAAAAGAAATAACAGAATCTCCTGGGTGTTATCATTTCTGTTTGTCTATCTTTAGCACTAAATATTTAGATTTAAAGTGACTTATTTATATAAACTTCACATTAATCAATTTAAAAAATCTGTGGAGAAACATTTGTAACAGCTTCTACAAAGAAGTTTCTTTGAACTTGAATGGTCATAATGTTATGGAATATGTCTATTTTAAGGTTGTTAAAATGAATAACCCTTCAGAAGCTGTATTCATTTGATGGTACTGTATATATATGAAAAAAAAGTGCGTCAATTAGTTTTTAGTTAGATTTGTATGTTGTGTTCTTTTCAAGTATATATCTCTGCAGCCCAAGTAGGTTTAGATGACTCATCACTTTTGCATTTTACCATAAATACTGTGTACTGGGGCGGCATGGTGGCACAGTGGGTAGTGCTGCTGCCTCACAGTTAGGAGACCCAGGTTCGCTTCCCAGGTCCTCCCTCGTGGAGTTTGCATGTTCTCCCCGTGTCTGCATGGGTGTTCTCCGGGTACTCCGGTTTCCTCCCACAGTCCAAAGACATGCAGGTTAGGTGCATTGGCGATTCTAAATTGTCCCTAGTGTGTGCTTGGTGTGTGTGTGTGCACCCTGCGGTTGGCTGGCACCCTGCCCGGGGTTTGTTTCCTGCCTTGCTCCCTGTGTTGGCTGGGATTGGCTCCAGCAGACCCCCGTGACCCTGTAGTTAGGTTATAGCGGGTTGGATAATGGATGGATACTGCGTACTGTTAGCATAGTAAAGAAGTAAGAGGTAATAAAGTAAATAAGGAATTCTTGAATGTATATAAGTAATGAACAGTGCATACTTAGAAAGATCAATTATATTAACAACATAATCTGTACATACAGAAAAAGTCTATTAAATCAGTGGGATTTCATTATGATAAATAATATTAAAAGTGCAGAAACTACTCCATGCAGAAAATTGCTGAATGTTCTACATTTAAATTTGTGTATGTTTAAGGAAATTTCTCATTACAAAGAATATGCTGAAAAAACAACACCTTCAGATATATGATGTTCATGTATGAATACATTGAAAATGTGACCCAAAGATCAGTTTTTTTTAATTAACTGGGAACAAAATGAAAGAAAGCTATCAAGTCTGTCAGTGTCATTCGATTGAATAAAAGCTAAGATGTCCCAAAATTCCGACCCACTGGTTTTTAAAAGCCATCACAGCATTATGCTCAACTAGGTGATTTGGTCTACTGTATATTGTCCATAATCTTTATTATTTATGTCTTGACTGTATTTCTCTTTAATTTTGAACTCCCTTTTTTAAGTATGTTTCATTATTTAGTTGGAAGAATTTTTCTGGGTCAACTTTATTGCTTTAGTCAGGCTTTTTTTTCATTAATTCACATGCTTGCTCTCCACTGCACAATGCTACGGCTGCTGTGTCTTTCATCTAATTCTAGTTTAATCGTTTGAAGCAGCAAATGCTGAAATGAAGCCTATCTGCTTGTGTTTACTTTCTAAATGCCTACTAAATTCTTTGATGTTATTATGTTTGTTCTATGAAAAAAAAATATTATACATAAAAGAGAGAAAAGTAAAACAGCAATAGCCTGTACAGAATTATGTGTTAAATGCAAGTTTATTTTTGAAGTATAGCTATTTACTTGCATATAAACTTGAAAAATATGATTAGGACATAGCATCAAATGATATATTTTTACAAACTGTACTTATTTTGTATAACTTAATTATTCATTTCTCAAGATGCATGAAAAGTTGCTTGTATCATTCTATTTATTATTGTTTGAACAGGTTAGACTCATTTAGCCTGCTCATCTTATATTTGCTTGTTTAGTAAAAGGTCATTATCTAATTACTGACATTATCGGTGCCCCTCCACTTCAAACAAAACACAATCTGGCAGTATCACTCTCAAAAATTTCCTTAACATCTTATTAACCTAGGCAGCTCCATTCTGTGCCAAGATCAAAGATTCGGGATAAGCTTATTAACCCCTTCCATACTTGCCTCATCGAATCGCATATTCAATTATCTAGCAAGTTAAACTCTGCGACCCATGGGGTGATGTTGAGAACTTTTAATGATGTGAAACTGCAAATACAAATATATACAAACACTAATGAGTAATTGTATAAACATCAGGTAAGTACAGTAGCATTTTAAGTACATGCTTCTATGACTAAGAGCTCAATAAACTTACATATTACAAATATCTCATTGGCTTTAACATTTCCCTGACTAAATGTTACTAAAATTAAAACATATATAACAAGAAAATATAACAACTTACAGGGAAAGCATTCACAAGGGCTAACTAAGAAGGATGGTGAAGTAGAGCTGGAGGGAACAAATACACCATGATGTCTGCTGCTGCACTCACTTCTTACTCTGCCAATCTCCTGTCACATGCAGCAGCAGCAGTAGCAGCATTAACTCTTGTGTACAATCAGAAGGCATCACTGAGCAACTAGAATATAACTGGCGGTGCCAGAGCACCTTCAGTCATGCATGCACTAGCATGTGACACAGGCAATACATTTCAGAAAGTTTACTTGTCAGTCTTATCCCTCAGATGTTCAACTTTTTTTTTTAAACTAACAGGAAGTTTAACATTTTCTTTGTGATCTCTGATTACTCTAGTTTGTTTATATGTGTAAGAACTTCCCATAACTATGGTATGCACCACAAAGGCAGCAAACATTACAAGATTCACTGTTGCTGATGCAAACCGGTGTGTCTTATTATTGTGTTCACTCTTTCTGTTGTGGCCCAGCCCCAATGCACAAATCCACAAGGTACTCAGAATGATGTTTTCATCAGACCTTCCTCTACTGCAAGGAATCTTGGTGTCATTTTTGATTCCTCCCTTTCTTATTCCATCTGCATAAACCACATTAAGAAACTTACTTCAACCTCTGTAACATATCCCATGTTCACTCATTCCTCTCTTTTTCTAATGATGAGAAAAACTTCTCGATTCTTTTATCACATTACCCACTGATTATTGTAACTCTTTACTGGCAGGTGTCGCTTCTAATTTTATATCACAGCCCAGTTAATACAACTCTCTGCTGCAAGAATCCTAACATGGACCAGCAACAGTGAGCACATAACACCCATCCTGCTTCACCTTCACTGGCTCCCTGTATCTTACATAATTGAGTATAAAATTCTATTATTAACCAACAAAGTTTTAAATGACCTCAAACTGGGCTAAATCAGTGACCTTCTCCATTGCTATACTCCTATTCAACCACTAAGGTCCTCTGATTCTGGCAATCTTGTTTTGCCCCATACTAACCTGTACTTTATGGGTGATGAGGCCTTCAGCTCCATAGCACCCAGACTTTGGAATGACCTCCCAAAATTAATTAGATCAGCTGACTCCATTCAACTGTTCAGGAGGGCTTTTCACTTAACTAAACATTCTGCCCTTTCTTTCAGTTTACCTCTCTGTCCAAATGCTCAGGATAATTTGTGTATATGTCATATCATACAGTAAATTATGTTATCGGTTCAGGCTTTTCTTTTACAATTAAATTTAGTTTATTGTCTTTTATTCTATTTTTTTCTTTGTAGATCCTGTATTTATCTGTTACAGTGTTCTATACAGAAAATATTTGTATCCTATGTTACATATACCCTGCTGTCCTTCCTGAGACTCTGTGAAGTGCCTTGAGCATGGGAAAAGTGCTATATAAATGAAATGTGTTATTACTATTATTAATTCTGAGGATGATGCCCAAGGACAATGTGAACCTCTTACTATATTCTTAGATTCTACACTTACCCACCTACATATTTCTACTGTTCTGGTATTACAAAATATTAATGAAAATTTAACACAGGTTTCATTTAATTTAGCACTTCATAACACAACTTTACCTAAAGAAACCATCCTTCTATATAAAAGCGGTAGGGATTGTCCTTCCGTCCCGTGAGTGCTACGCAGGCGCGGAGTTTCACACACGCCCCGTCCATTTTGCAATGCACGATGGGATTTGTAGTTTCGTTTTTCCAGGTAAAAGATGATTTTCTACTCCAGACTGTGTGATATCTTCTTCTTCTTTCTTACTATATAAAAGCGGTCGGGATTGTCCTTCCATCCCGTGAGTGGAAAGCGTAGCGGTATTCCGCTTATCACAGACTTACTACTTGCAGCTTGCGGTACGAAGTGTCATGATGTGAGCAGAGTTCTGGTGCTCCCATCGTTCCCTTGCTTTTGTGCGCGATGCGCTGGAAAAATAGACAAAATTATATCTCTGGAAATAATTAATGTTGATGGAGTACAAATGCCTCACCGTGTAGTAAATATCAGGGGGGTTCAAAAGGGCGACCTCAATATAGAAAAAAAGTTTAAATTTCATCACAAAAATAACAGAAACTACGAGTATTAAAGTAATACCGCTCAAATGCAATATAACCAAATTAATGAGTTTGTATAAAATATCAAATTGATCTACATATTGAATTGCCTTAAGAAGTGGTCAGCTTAAAAGTTGGTCACCTTAAAAGGCAGGTCAGCCTAGTTAAACAAAAAATATTGGAGAATTCTGTCTAGCTATAGGACAGAAATATAAAGGGCACAATGGCCAAAACAAAAAACATGTTTTGCAGAACATACCTCAACTCCTTACTCTTTAAAATTCCTCCTTGTGTTCATCAGAGTTAGGATCTATACAGTAGTATTAACTAAATTGCAAAGGAAAGGCATTCTAGTTAAAAAAGGTTTTCTAAGGATAGGTCAGTGGATACACAGAACACCCTTAAAGGTTAGTGGAAGCAAAAGGGAAAACCGAACAGATATTTCAGATATTATTATGCTCCTTATAGGCATAAGCACTCACAATACTGAAAGAGCTATTTTTAAATAATAGCAGAAGTACAAGTAAAACAGAAAAACTGGGCAAAAAGTACACAATATAAATAAAAAACAATATGTGACTTGCTTAGTAACTAAAGGGAAATATTGCTAAATTTGGCTTAGGCACAAATTCCTTTTTATAATTCTTTTTTTTATGTGTGCAATTTGCTTTAAACATGATCACAATTCACACCTCCTGCCAAGGGTTGAAAACACATGCCTGCCAAATATGGAAGTCAGGTTTGCGGTCTTGGAAGATTTTGGATGATGGTTATGCGGTCTTTTGTCAGAGCTCTGGTACCACAAATGATGTCATGCCCCAAGTACTTGACAGTGGTTTAAATTAGCTGCAGCTTTGTCTTTTAGACTTTGTTGCCATTTTCCGCAAGATATCTTAATAATGATTCTGTATCTTGAGTGCATGCTTCCTCTGTATTGCTACAGAGCAATAAGTCGTCGATGTACTATATTAATGCACTTACTCTGTTAGGCCAGAAGCCTTCCAGGTTTTCAGCAAGCGCCTGTCCATATACACAAGGAGCCACTGTATAACCTTGTGGCATAACGGTTCAATTCCAGCAACGATTTTGAAAAGTAAAGGCAAACCAAAATTGCCAATCAGGGTATACAGGAATAGAAAAGAAAGCATTTGCAAGGTCAATAACTGAGAAATAACGTGCAGATGGAAGGATTGTAGTGGAAGGATTAGGTACGATCAGTGCTCTAGGAAAGATAGCAGAATTGACTTGTCGGAGGTCTTGGACGAAGCACCAAAATCCATCCGCTTTCTTTACTGGCAGAATGGGAGTGATGACAGGAGAATACTTAATTGGAATAATAGCTCCCCATTCAACTAAATCTTTATGTACAGCAGCAATTCCGTTCAGCCGCGGGAGAGGATATTGTGCACGGCGAGGATGGAAGGATGACTTTGGGAAGACCACTAAAGGTTCACAATTTGCAATCCTACCAAAATCGTTTTTTTCCCCGAGAGCACAGAGTGTCAGGAATTGTGGACAGCCAAGGAAAAGAGTCTGTTTGCAGGGAATACAGAGAAAGGGACAAGTGACAAAGGGAATGAACAACTGGCAGGTCGATTTGGATTGACACCTTAGTAACCAGGTGATCAGGGGTGACAAAAATTCCTGGTGCGATGAAATTCCAATCAGTCCTATTTTGACATTGAACCCATTCCCCAATTTCGACCCAGAGAGTGGTGTTAGACTTTGCCAGGGAAACATGGGGGATTGCACCTCCTAAATAGAAATTGTTCTGTAAGTGTGTGAGGTGAACTGAAGCATCAGCTTTAGTGGGTGAGAGGAAAATACAAGGGATGTAAAGACTCTCTGGGCAAGTGGCTGAGGAGAGAAAAGATTCTGACCAAGGGATGTCACCTTCAGTGGGGAAGAATTGGGCAGTACAGTGAAGAGTTTCAGGGACTTGGAGGTGGGGAAAAAGGCAGGAAGGAAAAGGGCAGGAGGGCTTTAAGGAGGAGGGTGTGGGGGGAGATGTTTAGCGTCGAGGCAGCAAAAGAAGGGCAAGGGGGTCGGAGAGTTTGGCACAGGAGCTTAGGGATGGAGCAATAGAATCCTTGTTCAGATAAGGAGATAGAAACTGACAGTCTGGTCATGAGATCTCTTCCCAATAAGTTAACTGGACACAGATTATTTAAAAGGAATCAATGAGTCAAAGGTGAACTATCAGTGGAAAGTTGAACTTGAAGAGGCTTGGATACTGATAGAGTATGAGGTTGTCCTGAGGCAGGGACCTCCAACAGCAATAAAGTTGAGCTGGTAGTTCCAGTGTCCACAAGGAAGACAGTTTCCTTGCCATTCACTATTAAAGTCAGTAAAGGGTCGGCATCAGCATGACAGGTGAGCAAGGGAAACTGGAAAAGATGGCTGGGGGTCCCTGCTAATTCCTAGGACTAGGGTATGTCACTGGGTTCCAGGAGTGGAGGTGGTGGAGGTGGATGCTTGTTTGGGCAGTTGTGTCGGAAATGGCCAGGCTCACCGCAGTTGTAGCAGATGTAAGATGTATGGGACTGTTCTGATGATTTAGGCATCTGGGTGAACGGGTTGGTGGACGTGGAGGACTGCAGCCCACGGCCCTTCCCGCCCTCTCCCTCTGAAGGAGTTGCCATGGCCACGGCCTTGGAATCCTCTGCTCCTGCTCGTTCCCCCGGTGTAATACTGAAGCTGTGCTACTATCAGTTTAATCTGTGTATCAGATTCTTTTTGTTTAGATTGTCTCTCATAGCGTTTAACTTTCTCAAAAGTAGCACTTTCCCAGCCTATGCAAGACGTTTGGACTTTGTTCTGTATGTCGCTTCTTAATCCCCAGACGAAAGGGGGAACTGCAGCACGGTTTCAATCTTCGCTGTCTTGCAGACCAGAATGATTAGCCATCAGGTCTTGAATTCTATGAGCCCATTTATCGACCGTCTCATCCCCTCTGGTCCCACGATTTACTGTTGCTCAGGTGGTGCCTAGCTTTCAGTGCAGCAACTGTGTCCACTCTGCAGTATTTGGCTTATACATGTCGTCCAGCTGCTGAAGTGATTCCAAGAATTTTAAGCCACCAACTCCCCTGGGATCTGGCAGTTCTGACACCACATCTTTTAATTCTTGGATGTCCCAGTTTTGATGTATCATGACCATAGTGGGATTGCTAGCTCCTGCGGGTTGATTGGGGTGTGCCTGGGGTTGGGGACTTGTATTAAAGGGCAAGAAAACTCGGGTTTGGGATTCTGATGCTTTGGAGAAATAAAGCTGAATCCCGATTGGGAGCCTGTGTGTGATTGTGATGTTTTGCTTCTTGTATGGCTAGAAATCGGGGATAGGAGTGAAGTATGTGGCTGGGGTTCCGTATAACCTTAGTCTTTTGTAATGCTAGTAACATATTTTCTTTTTCTTTTCTGGTCTTAACTTCAGCAGAAAGCATCTCATTGTGCTTCTGCATTGCCTCAGTTGTTCGATCTTTAATTACTAGTTCCCATCTATCAAACATATCCATCCTATAGGGGCCCCTTTAGCAACAGCTTTTGGTGTGTCTGCATAGGATTTTTCTAATTTCTTGGATTTCTGAAATATCCCCAGTTCCCTCAATTGGCCATCTACCACCGCTTTGTTTGTTCCATTTTTTACACACTTTCTTAAAGTCTAACCCCACTTTCTTTTCCACTAATTGTCTAGGCGAGCTTCCCTTCTGGCCCTTGTTTGAATTTTTTTAGCCTTCCAAAAATAATCCTTCCAACAGTGGCTTTTGGTTTCCTAAAGGTATCTTGACTGGTTTATTTTTAGTTTTCCCCATAACTAGTGAGTTTCCCACACTCTTTTTTCTAAACCAGCCCCAACTGACGCTTCACTCCCGGTCCCTCCTGTCCCCTGGTCCACTGGAACGTTCAACCTGATTAGCAGACTGAAAGTCTCACCCGAAGGCCGCTGGTTACCGCTGTCTAGGTGATCAGTCCCCTGAGTGACCCGTTGAGTTAAGGATATAATCAAACCGTTAGAGAAAAGAGTCTCACACCCCCCACAACAGTGCTTTTTCCCGATCACAAAATGTTTGGTTATTTATCTATTCTTCCCACTCCGTTCCTTTATTTTGCTTTTAAGCATCAAAGAGACTTCTCCATTTCCTAGGGAGTGTACTTAACTCACGTCCTTAACATTCATAATCTTTTCACACTGTTTTATTTCCGAGAGGTTATCTATACATTGCAGTCCACTCACTGCCTGGTTTCTTTTTCCCGGTCGGATTCCCTCGGTCTACTCACCAAGAATTTTTCCCCCCATCTGGAAGTTCCCAGTTCACTCGACTTTCAGGAAACATCAAAGGAGATCAAGGGCTCCTCATGCGGGAATTGGCAGAGGCAGGCCATTCCTAACTTTTCCCGGAGCTGGTCCTCCCGATCCGGACGGAATCGGTCCTTTAGCTGGTCCTCTGGACAATCAAGCTCAAGGAGTCGCTTGGCCGTCTCTGTCCCCGTACGGGCCACCTAAAACTGTGGATGAAAGTCGGAAAAACAACAGGAGCAAACATCAATTTAAAATAAAAAGCAATTACTTTTATTCTTAGTGAGAGAGAGACTCTGCAGAGCTTGTCAGCTATAAAATGTATGCTACAGACTCTGAGCCTTCCCCCCTCAGGAATGAAAAAGCCTTCCTCTTTACACTCAAGTATGTTGACAAGGGGAAAAAAAACTCGACAGTTCAATTTTGAGTTCATACATAGGTTACCGTGACCTGTGTTCACATCCTGGATTGAAATGAGCAAATAGCACAGGTTTTTACAAATAAAAGAGTTGTCAGCAAATTCAAAGTCTTAGGAAATATCCATCTGCTAGCTTTACACATACATAAGTCCAGTTATAGGAAGCTTGTCTTATGATCACAGGGTGGATGTAGCTCAGCGGTTTGAGACAATACTCAGTTCCTTATACTTTTTATGCACATTGCTCATTAAATAGCAAAGGTTACATAAAGCTTAGTTCAGTACATAAAGAAATTACATTTTTATAGCTTTAGTATCTGCATTAGATTACATTTTGTTCAGTTAGCTTAATAAATCCTTAAACTGTGCACAAGCTTAATTCTTTTTCTACATAAATGAAAAACAAATCATATAGAAATAATAAATCCTATAGCTCTCTGCATCATGCTTAATACAAATTACAGTCATTGGTATTGAGAGTTAAATACTTATAATCATTTCAGTTAATAATGTTTTTTTTCTCTTTCTCAACACTGAGCACTGACAAACTTCTTTGCGAAATGAACTGCAGCGGTGGGTGGGGGGACGGGATACCAGGCTGCTTGCTGCTTATCGACACATTTACAGGACAAAAGACACTGACAGAGAGGTGAGAATGGATTTAAGGTGGGTGAGCTTTCCCATAGGCTCTGGTAATTCTAGTGTTAATAATTTACACATACTGGAATATTGACCGAGAAAGGATAGCTTTCACAAATTAATTGAAACAGGGTTGTTCGTTTCATTAACCTCTATTAAAGACAAAAAAACGAAATATATTGTTTGTTCTAAAATCATATTTCTATTAAAATGTGTATTTTACTAGATATTTCTGAATCTGATATGCCATATGTTTTATCTCAAAGGTAACAACGAGTAGTAATTTTAGTTTTTGTCTGCACAAAATAGCAATCAGAAAGCTATTGATGTGAATGCCTAACTTTCTTGAAAACAGTTTTAAACAGTCTACTTATAATTCATGGATCAGTAAGGAATAATAACCAAAGGCAAAAAATAATCAATTTTGATTTTAAAGTGAATCTAGAAATGACAAGTGACTCATGAGGAATGTAAACGCCATGCATTATCCTTGCAAGAAACCACTGTCGAAATTAATTACTTGACTGGTTACCCGTGAACTTCCTCACACCATAAAAATGGTAAAGGCTGTTTTTGCAGCTTCAGTTACCAAAAGATTCATTCATCATTTAGTGTGCAACTGAAATGACATTCTAGTTAGGGTTTTCATTTATAACATGAAACTAGCCCAGCATTTCATTACTTGAAGTTGTACCCTGTTTTGAAAGTTAGAAAGATTTTATGTTTCCATGAAAATATGTCTTTCAAAACATTTTCAGTGAAAAATATGCTTTTACTGTACATTGTAAATTACTGAACTGATTATGAAATGCAAAATGTATTCAGGACATCATAATTACATGTTAAGTTAGAGAAATGTGATTGGAAAAGGAATAAATACAGTTAATTGCACACAAATAAACTGTAAATTATCATATGATTAATTTAAAATAACACAGGACTGTTCTTTTAAAGGAAACTCAGTTTTAAATTAGTCAACATTGCAATGACACTTTTTTTAAAAGTCCTTTATTTAATATATTTTCATGTTTCCTTTATATGTTGGTTTGGAAATCTTAGTACATGGGTGTCCAACTCAAATCCTGTAGGGTTGCAGTGGCCACTGGTTTTCATTTCAGCCACTTTTCTTAATTAGTATCCAGTTACTGTTGCTAGTTAAGAGCTTCATGGTGAAGCTTTTTCCAAGTTATGAAAGTTGCTCGTCAACTGTGCCCCTCAGGTCGGCCTTCAAACTAACCTAGTCCTCATGTCATCTAAGGGAGTTGTGACTTCATTTTAATTGACTTTTTAATTTTTTTTTCCTTCTTAATCAGATGACAAACAAAAATGAGATGCAAATCAATCCAGAAAACGACCAGCAAATAACTCAGCAAATAAAGCAGCCATGTAGGCAACAAGGTTCAAACATCTCAATTCATGATCCTGTTGACTATGCCACTGCAAAAGATAAGGCAACACAGGCTCGTCTTCATGGGAACTTCCAGTCTACAGCTAAAAGAGAAGTTGTGAATGACAGCACACTCTCACAGGCTAGATAGGTATTAAAATATATGCACAAGCCCTAAGAATGCCCCCTACCCATGCATATTTGACATCAGATAGTTTGTTGAAGAAAGCCTGCTTCTGAATGCACCCCACCTTGGACTGGTTTGACCATTCACCTTTCAGCACAACTACAACTTGAAGTGAAAAGCCAAGACAATGCTGAAGTGGCTTTGGGACAAGTCTCTAAATATTTTTGAGTGGACCAGTCAAAACCCAGACCTAAACTGTGTAAAACATCTGTGGAGAGACCTGAAGATGGCAGCTTACAGATGCTACCCATTCAATCTAATGGAGCTTGAAAGGATCTGCCAGGAAGAATGAGATAAACTAGCCAAATCCAGGTGTGCAAAGCTTGTACTGTAGAGACTTACCCATAAAGCCTCAAAGCTACAAATGCTGTAAAAGGGCCTCAAATTAAAGGTCTGAATACTTATCTGAACGAGATATTTCAATATTAGATTTTTAATACATTTGCAAACCTTTCTGAAAACGTGTTTTAACTTTTTTATAATGAGCAATTGAATGTAGATTGATGGGAAAATGTGGTAAATTTATCTAATTAAAATTAAAATTACAACGGAATATAATGGGTACACAAAGCAAAGGGACCTGAAAACTTTCTGAATTCACACTACTATATTACAGTATTTTCCTGTTTTTATTGTTTTATTTTTCAGCTAAAGTATGTACAAAACATTTTAGTCAAAAAGCCCAATCTAGCACCCTTGGTAACATTATAAACTTTATTGTATTTTGTGTGTGTGTTTTTTTTTATGTAATTGTTAATATATTGGTTAGGACTACACTGATATTCCCCAAAAATCCTTAAAAATCATATACTCCTTGTTTTATGCTTATATGTTTTTGTGTATGATCAGAAGAGTTTTGCTTTTGACTGTTGTGGCTGGGTGCAGTAATGACAGCTCAGGACTGCAGCAAGACATGCTGGGGTTGTCTCTTTTATTGGTCCAGAGACATAAAAAAAAAAAAGAAAGAACTAAAAAGAAAACACTTACTGACACTCGTCCCTCTTATGAGGATTCAACAAGAGAATTGTCAGAAGTGGTTTTGTCTGCTTTAGCAGAGCTTCGTCTCACGGGTTGCTCTGACCAAAAGGTACAGATATATACCGGTATATTGTGGCGGCGGGACTGGAAGGGGCGGGGCTAAATACCTTCACTGGATGACTTCTCGGCACTGTGGGAAGAGATGGAGAAGGCAGTGTTGGCGTAATCTCAGCTGGTTAATACATACCTGAATCGAGCCTGCAAGAAGGTCCTCGGACATGCATGCTTGACTCTATGAATACAATAGAAAAGAACTGTTTGTCATTGTGTGTCTTGCAAAATCCGCTGAAAAATAAATAACAAGAATCATTTGACATATTTTGGTTTTAAAATTAAGTCTGTTTTGCTTATATTGTTGAAATGTAACTATTATGTGTATTTTTTTCCCAGGCACTCAATTTTCCTGACATATTCTCAGTGACGTTAACGTTACCTAGACTGGCCCTGTGTGAGAGTGTCTATGGGTGTGTGAGTGAATGGGGCTTATGAAATGCTTAATTTTGTGATATTCAGTGTTTAAAAAATGTGCTGCATAAATAAGAGGTAAGGAGAAATGGATTTGCTATTATACAAAAAAATAAATGTTATATTTTAGAAATTCCACAAAAGAAATCAGAAATGCTACTCATTACCTTCATTACACCTTTAAAAATATGTATGTAACATGTGTGAATCTATTTATCATATCTTAGCATTTTCTAGGCATGGAAGCTGACAGATAAATTAGCTATTCTGATTTACAGACCTCTTCTTTGGATTGCTCACACCAGTTAAGGTTACCCTCAATATGCTCTAAGGAGAATTGGCAATTAATTTATAACTCTGCACACCTGTAGTCAATCTATGCAGGCTGTCAATTAACTCTTTCTTTATAAATGTTAACCTTGTTGCCTTTTTATTTCTGCATGTCATCCTTCTTTTAAATATGCCTAAGTATTCAATGAATAATTTTAATCCCCAGAAGAAAATTAGAAGTTTAGTAGGTTTTGTTCTTTAGCTGAGAAAAAGAAATAATTTCATATGTTGACTGACCAGAAAACTACAATTTGATTATACAGAATTGTGTATTTGCCTTCCGGATGGAGTTTGCACATTCTGTTAGTGTTCACGTGAGTTTACTGCTGCTGCGATGATTTCTGATAGGAGATAGTGTATGCCTGGCATAACTAAGAATGAGTACTGATTGAGATTAGTGCCTGCTTTGAAGCAACTGCCTTTAGGCACCATACTGTATATTGGTTGAAGTGGATTATGGACATAGGGATGTCTTCTATTAAATTGTTCTAGTAAACATATCACTATGGTGTTAAGAAGCATAAAATGCCAAAAAAACATTTTAGACAAGCACTCAATCAGCCATACTTGCTAGGATTTGTTTCACATTTTGCGTGTCTGCGCAAATTTTTGAGAATTTTTAAGGGGGAAATATGCCACTTTCTAAAGCTCAGTAAAGCTACATGGTATTAATGTGAAGACAAATGAAAACATCTTCAACTCAGCATGGCTGTCAGAGACCACCACAGCATGACATACTCAACATTGAACCATAGTACGAGTAGTTCATATACTGAGGATGGGACAGTGGTGACATCTGACAAATGGTGGCAGAAGTAGGATAGGACTATGGCAGTGAGTGACAAAGAGCACAAACCAAAATACCCTTATTCTTATGGACAGGTGGAGGAATGATAGACTGTTTTAGTTTATGTTCTACTGTTATCCTGTAGGGTTTGAGCAATGTTTGGGGCTACTTGGGTTTTAAGGTGAGTGCACGTGTGTGTAGTTCTAACCACATACCTCTGCTTCCCGGAACGTCTTGTGGCAGGTGGATGTTTTTACCCAAAGAAACAGACTGGAAGTTTATGGGGGTGTGGTAGATTGAAGGAAGTACAGTTTATATATTTTTTTAATCATAAAAACAATAGTGTTCTCCTTTGAGAGCATGGATGAGCAGGAAAGCTGAGCGGGTGGGGTGCTAATGGGGGAAAAGGCAATTAGATAAGCATGTACGGTACAGTGATCAAAGATGCCTTACCTCGTCAGTGGTTAAGTGTGTCAAGTTAATGAAGCCCCTGCATTACTGAGCAAGATGGTAAAAGGTATGGTAAAATGGTAAAAATGGTAAGATGGTAAAAGATTGGGTTTTCATCGCGATGGTAAAGAGAGACTGAAAGATGGCTAGCCTGTTCATGAATTACGAAGGAGAGAAAACATAACAGAAGACAATGGTGCTGGATGTGAGATGGTCTCCTTTTTGAAGAATGACTCCTTGTAGGGAGCGGGATTGAACTTCTGATGCAATGACAATTAGGAGAGACATTTTGAACTGAGATGAGTTGGCAGAAAAGTTCAGATGCAGAGTTCCAAGATGAAAATAGTAACAGCAAGTTGTATGCAGTTATTTTCAAAAGAGGAACTGCAGACTTGTACAAGTAGGCAAATGCAGGATGATAGAGTTGGCATTGCGAGCATAGAGTCGCTTGGACACTTTGTTAGTAAAAGGGTGAGACATGTCACAAGGCATGTCAATGGATGGAATGTGTGATTGCTGCTCTACAAATGTGACTGTGAACATTTTTATTGTTTTTATGGATTATTGCTCTATTAATTGGAAATTTGACATGCATTGTTTTTATAAAATATTCATGAATGATAATTTTATTCTGTACTTTGAGTTTGTTTAAGTAAATACATACTTTGAACTTGATTCTCATATCCCTCACTTGGATTTGGGCTATCCGTACATGAACTACAAGAGGATCAACATTACATTTGAGTGTTGGGTAGCCTCTGACAATGGCGCCAATTTAAAATTAATTGCAGGTCAAGAGTGGATCACAATTATATTTAGCATGAACAGCAAATATCTAGGACTTTGACAGTATAGAATCTGTTCCTACATTTTTTACCCATTTTTGTTGGAGATGTGCTGCACAAAGTTTGGATGAATGTACAGATTCGCTATAGTTACTTGCTAAATAAATAATCCAAAATGAAATCAGATTGTTTTGTCCAGTAGGAAATTTTATGACTGAGTAAAATATTGACTGATTATCTTGTGACAAGTTGATCACAGTTGCCTCTCAGCACAATTCACAAGAACTTGAAAGTTTGCAAAATTAACAACTTTCAGGTTCAGCTTTCTAATTAATATCTCCCATTCTGGATTAGCCCCTAGACAAATGGAAAAAATGTAAATAATTCAGCAAATGAAAATGTGTTTAACAATTATTCACATAAGAGTCTCAATGAGATATACTCAATATTAATTAAACTGCAACAAAAGATAAATGTTTAAAAAAAACACATCACATCACAAATGCCTCCATTTGATTCTGAAGTAAAAATTGATGGTGGCTCAGATTGTGATATGGAAAAACAATGAAGTAATAAATATTATAACTGATGAAAATGGCAAGGCATCAGGAACACTAACATTTAACAATAATTAAGTCTTGCCAGAAATAGTTTAGCTAACCAAAATTATAATAGGGCCATCTTTGGAGAACATGTTTCCTTAATGTATGTGTCCAGTATATGAAACTCTTACATCAAAAGTTCCCAAATTTTTTTCGGCTGCAGACCCCTTTACCAAAAACTTTTAAAACCGTCGACCCCCTAGTCATTTACTCTACTTACTCAAATTAATACATTTGTACAGTACTAGATATTAAATATTTCACTAGATATCAAACTTTTCATTTTAATCACTTGTAATTAATGATTGAAAAAGATAAAAGAACTACGGGATATGGCATTATCTTGTGCAACATTTAATATTGAAACCTGCACTAATGAAAATTAAAGTAAAAAAATACGAAAAGAGTTTTTTTTTACATTTTTGACATTTATGAAATAAAAATATTTCATAAAAAAAAAAAAATTCAAAATAAGTACAAATAGTCCAAGCTATACTGTCTGCATTTCATTTTTGGTTCAGTCATATTATTATCTGAAGAAATAGAAGCTTTTATTAACAAACAATTTCGACAGCCCCTGTGATTAAAAAAAAAAAAAACAATAAAGTATGTACTTACTTGAAACAGCAGATTTTTGTTCAAACTCGAATAAATAAACTGTGCCCTCTGATTTTCTTTTTCATAGTACTGCTCCTCAATAAATAATTATATTCAAAGTTCAAATCACAAATAAGTACATGCCACATCAAACAAACCAATTTATAGTGCTTTATGAAAGCATGACCATACAAGACTGATAGATTCTGCTAATATAGAATATCTGTCGTCTTGTCCCACCGCGAGCAAGTGCGGACATGCAACGGTTTTTCATGTCCTCACTTGCTTTGATACGTTCGATAAGACAGTGCACAGACATGTTTGTGCTACATGTATTTTCATGCATTCTCACATGTGATTCTTTTAATGACACATTTTATCTTTTCGTTCGCAAGTTTGGTATGTAATGCGTTTTTATCAAAAAAGTGTTTTTTTGAATTATTTTACTTCTTAATTAGGTACCTATTGGAATCATAGATATTTTGAAGTAACAAACAAATAGCAGTAGTAAGGGGGTCTATTTCTGCTGTTGTCGACCCCCAAATTTTTTTTATTGAATCTATCGACCCCTAGAAAGTTCAAATTGATTCCAGGGGGTCGATATCGACCACTTTGGGAACTCTTGTCTTACATAATAATGGTGGGGTTTATCAGAGGTAGATATCTGGAAATTGAACTTTTAACTTGCCATCTGTTTCAGGACAAATATGTCACAGGTATGTTCTTTATATGGAATGATGCTTGTAATTACTCTGGTGATAATATTCAGATGTAACGGTATAACATTTTTACAGAATTTAGAGTTGTACCAAATATTCATATGTACAATTACACCATCAGCTTATTCCATTGTTTGCAAAAAGAACCTACTGCTCTTAACAATAATCTTGATTTTATTTCTAAATAGTGTTTAATTCTAAATTATGTTATATGGGCCTTGTTTAACTTGAGATGACTACTATTGAATTATGTATTTTGAAAACCAATAAGACAAAAAGCATCTGTGTGTACGTAAGTACTCTATAGATAGAAAACAAACATCCTAAACATTGTAAGAAATTAGAGTTACACAATTAAAAAAATTCCAGACCATTATAAAAAATGTACTACCCCATTTGAATCTCACTTTAATACATACAAACAAAAGAAAATCCTTAGAGGTACTAAGCATTATACTTATGGTTTTATTTGAAAATGCCTATCTCTCCAACATTTATGGCCAATATATAAAGCCACCAATTGATCTGGACAGCCAGGCTCTTCACATTCAGTTTACAGTTCCCTTCTTTTAATTTTGACATCCTCTTCCTCAGTTTTGTTCTACTATTCCAGATGTCACACTTAGTATTTTAGACTGACTACTTCAGTTATTAGCCACCTACAAACCATAAAACACAGGACACATTCCAACAATTAACCTTTCATCTTATGCTTTAAATTGAGATACTTTCTAAAAGTTTAATATTTGTTCATACTTTTAACTACCATTTATTTAAAACATTCACTAAAATATTATTCAGATTCTTTACAAAAATCTGGTTACACTCATATTAGGAATCTAATAGATCACAGCCAAAATGTTTTCCCATTTTCTCCAATTATGTTCCTTCCAGGTACCTCTTATCGAAAGAGTGAAACCTTTTCATATCTTGTTTTCCAAGAAAGTGAATCAATAAAACAAAATAATATTAAACATTTTTATAATCTATACTAATAAAAGACAAAGCCCTCACTGACTCACTCACTCCCTCACTCACTGACTGACTCACTCATCACTAATTCTCCAACTTTTCGTGTAGGTAGAAGGCTGAAATTTGGCAGGCTCATTCCTTACAGCTTACTTACAAAAGTTGGGCAGGTTTCATTTCGAAACTCTACGTGTAATGGTCATAACTGGAACCTATTTTTCTCCATATACTGTAATGGACGTTAGCTCGACGGCCGTGGGGGGCGGAGCTGCGTGTGACTAACTGTGACCGCAGTACGTAGAAAAGAAGGAAGAGCTCGCAAAGAGCGCTGAAGAAAAACGCATACAAGCTTATTCATAAGTGCAGCTACTGCGGAAACAAAGCACGGTGTAAACCGTAAGTTTAAATTAAGTTTATGGACACGCTCCCGCTGCCGTTTGTCATGCCTTCGTCGAATACTTTATTCGCGAGATACAAGTTTAATGAGAAGACACGAGGTATAAACGAGACTTTGGATCACTTTGTAACGGAGTTACAATTGCTGTAGCGAGAAACGTTTAAGTGCCTGGTCTTAGCTAACATTAAATAAAGCCGTGGACATTGCAACATCACACAAGAGAGCAGCTCACGTGAACTGACTGAACGCAGTACGAGTGATCACTTCCATGCATCAAACCTGTTCAAAAAACACATTACACAATTGACAAGGTAGGAAAAGAATATGCTCTGAGCTGAGCTCCACAGCTAACGCGGTCTTGCGGAAGCAACTTCGTCACGCTGCCAACAAATACTCACAGAAAAATCCACAAGTTAATACACACGCTGTCTCTAGAGTTTCTCCACACTCAATATATTCCTCGCATCCCCTTCATACCCTCTGATCTCCCATTTCAATTCAGATGCCTCCAATTTCCAGTAAGGCTCTGCTGCGCGATGACAAGTAATAAGTCTCAGGGGCAGACCCTACAAAACGATGCCATTGATTTCAGGCAAGATTGCTTTTCTCCTGGACAACTATACGTTGCATTCTCAAGAGTGAGCTCGTGCAGCTTCGTCATATTACAACCGGAGTGCAGCCAGAAACGTTTAAGTGCCGGGTCTTAGCTAACATTAAATAAAGCCGTGGACATCGCAACATCACACAAGAGAGCAGCTCACGTGAACTGACTGAATGCAGTACAAGTGATCACTTCCATGCATCAAACCTGTTCAAAAAACGCATTACACAATTGAGAAGGTGATGGCTTTATATGCCGTTCGTTTATAAAACAGCGGAGAAGCTGTGTAAAGGCTGTTTCACAAAAAACCAGCGGAGCGTCTTATATGACCAGGCAGTCAGCTAAAGAAGGGAATCAATAAATATCTATAATCATAATAAACGAACAAAAAATAACGTACAAGCCGCGGATTAAATAAAGGAAATGGGTACCTGAACAGTAAAGTAAGTCTCGAATAGCTACACAGTAACTATAAGAATCGTAATAAACGAACAATAAAACACTACAGAACCGCGAAGCAAAGAGAAACGATGGCCTTATATGGCGTTCGTTTATAAAGCAGCGGAGAAGCTGTGTGAAGGCAGCTACACAAAAAAACAGCAGAGCGCCACACTCTGAATGTATTCCTGGCATCACCGTTATACCCTCTGATCTCCCATTTCAATTGAAATGCCTCAAATTTCCAGTAAGGCTCTGCTTCGCGATGACAATTAATAAGTCTCAGGGACACACCCTACAAAAGGTTGCCATTGATTTCAGGCAACATTGCTTTCCTTCTGGACAAAACTATACGTTGCATTCTCAAAAGTAATCTCAGTGCACAGCTTGGTCATATTACTGCTGAACTGACAACGTGGTATACAAAGAGATCCTTAACAGACAGTTATTGGTATATTTTCCCTCAGTTTAAAAAGGTTTTCTTTTCTTCTTAATAAAAATTTAAAAGCAGTTCTTCATCGCTGTGAAGCGCGGGGATTTTGCTATATATAGTATATATATATGTAGATATATATGTATGTATGTATGTATGTGTATA
>JANRMT010062790.1:63994438-64009934 GCA_026402145.1 Polypterus bichir lapradei | reverse complement strand
TGTATGTATGTATGTGTATATATATATATATATATGTATGTGTATGTGTGTATATATATATTTATATTTATTTGTATGTATGTATGTATGTATGTTTGTATATATGTATATGTGTGTGTGTATGTATGTATGTATATGTATGTGTGTATATATGTTCATATGTGTATATATGTATATATATGTAGATGTGTATATTTATATATATATATATATAAATATGTGTATGTGTAGATATGTGTATATGTAGATATGTTTATATGTATATATGTTTATATTTGTGTGTGTGTGTTTATATATATATATATATATATATGACAGCAACACTCATAACAGTGACAAAACAATTACATTGACAATCATGTTACGTTATTTTTAAAATGTTTCCTTTTCTTTTTCATAACTTCTTTAACACACTACTTCTCTGCTGCGAAGCGTGGGTATTTTGCTAGTATTACAATAAAAAACACATTACCCGAATTTAAGAATGATCCTCTCATTACAATATACCCAGCTGATAATGGTTGTGCTATTGCTATCATGAATACCAGTGGTTCCATATATAAATGAGGGTTTGATGCCTCTTAATGAATGCCTTAAATGAGACCCCCACATCTCACCTTTATTCTACCATTTTTGCAGTGGTAGAACAATCCTGTTTTTCTAAATGTAATGATTATAAACCTGTTGGATTCTTACTCAATAAACACACATCTTTGTATTCCTTTACTTTACCTCCTGCCCAAAATACATAATGATGCACCAGTCCTCCTAGTCTCCGAATCATAGGGTCAGTATTTGTCATGTTCAATATTGATTCTGTTTTACACTCTGCTCTCCACCATATAGATTACCATCTATATATTGCCATCTACAGTATATGTCATCATTTATCACCTCAACCCACTCTTTTGTCAAAGGCACTTCTGTTTTTTTGTGTTGGGTACAATAGCTTTTATAATGTAAAGGTCACCTTTTAGTGACACTTGACTTCAAATCTTGTTATCTTTCCAGAAATCACCACTGAAAAAATTGTCAGTAACACCCAATTTCAACATTCAATCTTTCAAAGAAATGTAATTGATTTCATAGCTCAACTTAGACAAAAAGCTACTAACTTAAATGCTTTTGTCTTCCATAATTGGTTTCGAGTGCAGTTTTCAGTCCAAGTATTGCTAATCTGTATAATAATTTTTTAAGAGTTTGCTCATAATCCTTATCAAAGCAATTAACTAGTTGGTATCACTATAACGATATTTTGTGACATTGATTCTGTACTACTGCTTCATAAGTTTTCCACGTGTCACCAAAATCTTACTTTCACACTTCATTTTCATTATGCCAGTATTTCTTTTGTAGATGTCCAAGTCACAGTTGTGAAATATCCTTTCCATTTTTCTCTTTACAGAAAGCGCACTGACTGAAATATTCTCCTCCAAACATCTAGTTTTCACCTTTGACTTTTGATTAATAACTTCCTGGTCTCTCAACCCTGCATAGGATTTGTTGAACACACCATGATTTCATTAGCTTTACAAATGACATAAAACAATGCTAGTGCTTATTCCCAGAAGTATACTGATAGGGCATGTCAAATGCACCTAATACAGTTAGTCTGCTTGGCCTAAATTAAGTTAATGAACTCACTTATTTCCATCAAATACCACATGGTTTCTGCTTCTTGTCTTTTCTACATTCCAGACTAGATTACTTTTTTTCACTTGTGAAGTTAGGTCTTTAAATGTCACTTGGTAGTGCTGCTGTTTTTTCTATTTCATAGTCTAAACAAATTTACCTCTCATACAGTATGTCAACTTCAACTCATGTCATTTCCTCCACCTGCTCTTTTAGTGTTTTTAGTCTTTGTGACTTACTTGCCATCCGGTCACGTTTGTTTATAACGTCAACTGAAACATTTTTTATTATTTTTAAAGCAAGCCCATATTTTCTCTCCCCCCTTGTTATCTACACTCATGCCCCTTTTAAGTCATTTTATCATCATTGTTGTTTTGTATTTTTCCAGTGTCAATGTACTTTCTTAAGACAATGCTTCCATATTTTGAAGTTTGAAGATGTAATGTATGTATTATAGTGTATTTTTCTTTCCTAAAAATTTAATATAACCAGTTCTTTATACCGCTTTAGCTAAACCACATTTGCTGCCCTGACAAAGAGATGTATTCTTGAAATTATTTAGCCTGTATGTGTTCACAAGTTCATAGTTCTCCTTGTTTGCTTTTTGTCTCTCCTTCCATACTAAATAACCACTACACATGGTCAGGGAGTGGATGTGGAGGCAGTTGATTGCTAGAAGTACTTGGGGTTCCACATCAATGACAGGCTGGACTGGTCTGAAACAAAGAGGCGCTACCTGTATATAGGAAAGGGCAGAGCAGACCCTTTTATTCTTAGGAGACTGCGCTCTTTTAATTAGGATAAAGGAATCCTTTATATATTCTAGAACGGGGTAGGCAATGTCGGTCCTGAAGAGCCGCAATGGCTACAGGTTTTCATTCCAATTCAGTTGCTTTAATTAGAAACCAATCCTTGCCAATCTCAGACCTTATTTAATTTTATGGCTTGTTAGTCTGTACAATGAAAGGCTCTTATATTGTAGATTTTTTGTTTCCAAGGATATCATCCAAATGATTTGAAGCCTAAAATGGATCATTTTCAGTCTGTCACATTTTCTATTAAGTGTTTTATTAAATCAAGCAATGCATGGTGAACACACACAGATGTAACTGGGAAAAAGCTAGCTGGAGAACTGCTGGCTGCTTTGTCTTTTACATCTTATTGCTAATAAGGAGCCATTAGAACAGTGAATGCAGCAGTTCAAGATTGAAATAAACAATTAAGGGTGGAGAACCTTAACAAGCGAGATCACTAAAATGAAGCATCAAAATGTTATTTAAGCAATAAGTGCTTCATCAGCAATAATTGACTTCTCATTAAGAAACTGGGTTGGAGTAAAAACCTGCAGCCACTGCGGCTCTCCAGGACCAACATTGCCCACCCCTGTTCTAGAGCTCTGTGATGGCCAGTGCGATTTTCTAGTACACAGTTATAGGGAACAATCTAGAACCCCTGGTGGTACTAAAGGAGGAGAGAATAAACTCAAAATTGAATTCAATTATGAATGATGCTGCACATCCTCTGACATACTTAACACTGAGGACTTTCAGCCAAAGAGTCATTCAGCAGAAGTGTGTCAAGAAACACTATGGGGGCTCCTTTACACCAACAGTAATATCTGTGCATAATGTCTCACTGTGACTCTGCCTTAATCCCTCCCCCTCCACCTGAATGGTTAAGGAAACCGTCAAGGGCATTTTGATGGATGTCTGTCCCCTCCTTGAACCCTCTTCACATCCACCTGATTGCCCCAGGAAACTGTCAAGGACAGTTTGATGGATGTCTGTCCCCTCCTTGAACCCACCAACACCCCACACCACCTGCTTGCTCCAGGAAACTGTCAAGGGCAGTTTGATGGATGTCTGCCCCATCCTTGAACCCGCCAACACCCCACTCCCACCTGCTTGCCCCAGGAAACTGTCAAGGGCCGTTTGATGGATGTCTACCCCCTCCTTGAACCCACCACCGCCCCCACCCACTTCCCAGCCCCTCTCTCCCCAGGACAAGCCCAGGCATGTTACAGCCTTTACCTCAACAAGCACTGACATGCCCAGGGTCTGTCTTGGCCCTCCCTCTTCCCGGCCCCCCTCTCCCTAGCACAAGCACAGACATGTCCAGGGTCTGTCCTCAACAAGTCCAGGCAGGTTGATGCCTTGGCCCTGGACAAGTCCGGGCACGTTCCTATCCATACCCTGCCAGCCTGAAAGGCCTGCCTTGGCCCCCAGTGAGGCAGCACCTGACGGCTGGCTTCCCCACACTTCCCAGTCCTCTCTCCGGAGGACATGTGCTTCCTTCTGAAAGCCATTCTGAAAGTGCTGTATAAAAAAGCGAAGTATTTTCGTCGGTTCTAAAGACTCTAATCAGGAAATGGAATCTATAAGCGAGGTCCCAGTGAAGCGTCGGCTCCGCAGGGTTAAAAGATGTTTGTTGCCCGAGTTTCTTGAAGCTGAAGCGGCGGACACGGATTGGACTAAGTTGTGCGAAACAAAGGTAGAATCAGGCGATGACAATAAGGAAAACCCCCCTTTATTCTATGCCACGCCCCTCCCTTTTACCCTAAATACTCAACCTGTTAGTCACCGGATCCAGAACTCAGAATTCGTTGAAACTTTTAGAGCTCTATATACTGTATCGACAGCTACAAACTCTGAAATGATGGAGGTCGGCATAACATCCTCAGGGTTCCTGCCTGAGGCTCCAAAGCCTGAATCTTACCATTTCTATAATGCGGGCCGGGTGGATTGCATTCAGGACCACCAAAAATCTGACCTGCGTTATTTTACTGTACGACCTGATTACAGTCTCTGGGCTACAGACCTTGAGACAGACAGTGGATTTCAGTCTCCAGGGCCGGTGAGTTTTTCCCCCATCTTCACTAATAGTGAGCAGATGGAAATCCTCTCACCTAGTTCCAGGACAGCCTTGGGTGAACAAACAAGTTCCAGAGGAACCGATGTCAATCGGACTTTCTGAGACAGATATGGACTGCCCTGATGGTGTGCTGTCTGAAACCTGGAAAAAGGCCCTGCAACTTGTTAAAGGACTGATGATGTCTCTGCTGGACATTATTGTCTACTACGACCAGAAAAAAGAATGTCAAGGCTGTGATATAAATCATCCCGGCCAGAGAAGGCATACCTGCCTCTTTAAACCTGAAATTGCCTACCGACAAGGTCGTTTTCAGAAGATTCTGAAGATTTTCTGTAAGTCTTGGCTGAAACGATTGGCGGTGTAAGTTCTGGGGTATTATAATATTCTATTGCCGATTCCCAAAATAGACACAGTGGTTGAAAAGTCTGTGGATGAATTTGAAAATACCAGCTCTATTTATGACACTGTAATGCAGTCATTTTATGAAATGGATGAATACTCCTACTCTGTAACCCGACGTGTGGCAAATGAGTTTTGTAAGCATAACCTTAATCATGAGGGTCATATGAATGTGTGGACTAAATATGACCTGGAATTTGATGATATGATAGAACTGGTGTGTCTTTCTGAACCAGAAACCACAGCAGTCTGAGCAACTCAGAATCCTAAATAAATGTCTAAGTTGTTAAGTGGTGCCAGTGTCTGTTTTATCACCGGCGATGGAGCAGGTCTTGGAAAATACATATAACTCTGAGAACCTGGGGGCCTTTGGGGGTAAAGAATCCTTGAAAAGAGCTCTTTTGCAAGCGGATCACCATATTGGGGACCAAGAGGTGTCCGACTGGTTATCGGGGCAATACACCTACACGATACATAAACCGGCCAGAATCCATTTTAAAAGGAATAAAGTGTATGTTTCCAATATAGACGGGCAATGGCAGATCGATCTGGCGGATATGGCAAACCTGGCCGAGTATAACCGAGGCTACGAGTATCTACTGAGTTGTATAGATATTCTTTCTAAATATGCCTGGGTCAGGGTTCTGAAAAACAAAACGGGTAAAGAAGTAACCAGGGCTTTTTGAGAAATTTTGGAGGAAGGTAGAGTTCCCGTCAAACTTCAGACCGATAGTGGTAAAGAGTTTCTCAATCGGGAATTTCAAAGCCTGCTCAATAAACATGGGATAAAACATTTTACCACCGCTAGTGAATTAAAGGCTTCAGTGGTGGAGAGATTCAACCGAACTCTGAAGACCAAAATGTGGCATAATTTCAGCTCCCGGAATACCAGGTCCTATCTGCCGGGGCTACAGGACTTGGTGAAATCTTATAATCTGAGCTATCACCAAGGCATAAAAATGGCCCCTGCCACCATGTCTTCGACAATATTCTTAGCGGCTGGTGACCCTGGGCATGTCTGTGCTTGTGCTAGGGAGAGGGGGGCCAAGGCAGACCCTGGGCATGTCTGTGCTTGTCGAGGTAAAGGGGGGCTGGGAAGTGGGTGGGGGCGGTGGTGAGTTCAAGGAGGGGTCAGACATCCATCAAACGGCCTTTGACAGTTTCCTGGGGCAAGCAGGTGGGTGTGGGGTGTTGGCGGGTTCAAGGAGGGGGCAGACATCCATCAAACTGCCCTTGACAGTTTCCTGGGGCAAGCAGGTGGTGTGGGGTGTTGGCGGGTTCAAGGAGGGAACAGACATCCATCAAACTGCCCTTGACTTTTTCCTGGGGCAATCAGGTGGGTGTGGGGTGTTGGCGGGTTCAAGGAGGGGACAGACATCCATCAAAATACCCTTGACAGTTTCCTTAACCAATCAGGTGGATGTGAAGCGGGTTCAAGGAGGGGGCAGACATCCATCAAAATACCCTTGACAGTTTCCTTAACCAATCAGGTGGAAAGGGGAGGGATTAAGATGGAGTCTGGGCGGGGACAGGGTGTCATTCTCCAATCCGCCTCCATGGGCGGGGCCTCCCTTCACATCCACCAATCACGTGGAGGGGTGGGGGTCTGGTCACGTGGAGGGGTGGAGCCAGGTCACATGGAGTGGTGGGGCCAAAGGGGTGAAACTTCTGGTCTTACGTTAGAAAGGGGCGTTTGATTGACAGTTTGATTTTGATTGACAGTTTGACAGAAACCCCCTGCCTAATACTACTCAGATTAGCTGGTCATGTGTTGGCTTATTTTGTACATCATTATTATTTGGCTGGTAATTGAAGAAAAAAAAATTATGGGAGCTGAGTCTTGAATAGCAATTTAATCAAAAATGGGGAAAAAGAGTTAATTAACAGCAAAATAACTGGCCACGAATTCAGAAATGGTTAGAATGAAAACCTGCAGCCATAGCAGCGCTCTAGGACTGGATTTGGAAACCCCTGATCTGTTCTTTATTCTGGATTACTTTTTAGGTCAAGACTTCATTCCTGTTTTGATTTTTCCATTATCCCCATTATTTTGATTTTTCAAACTTATTTTCTAATGTCAGTTGCTTTTTCTGTATTGTCTGTTTAGTTTTATTTTGCTATATGCCCATGTTATTCTTACTTATCTTTGGTAATTTCATTATTCATTCTTAGTTCACTGCTTTTTGTTCACTGATTGAGGTATGGGCTCCACAAGACTTCAGAAGATCTCCTATAAGTTGTGAGATGGGGCCTAAATAAATCAGACATAATTTTCCAGCACATCTGACAGATGCTCGATTACATTTTGGGAGTTTGGAGTCCACGTCAACACTTTGAACTCTTCGTCATGTTCCTCAAACCGTTCCTGAACAATGTTTGCACTGTGGCAGGACACATCACCCTTCTGTAAGAGATCATTTCCATCAGGGAATACCATTGCTGTAAAAGGGTGACTGTGGTCTGCAATAATCTTTAGGTAGGTGGTGTACTTCAAAGTAATATCCATGTGAATGCCAGAACCCAAGGTTTCCCAACAGAATATTGCCCAGAGCATCACACTACCTCCACTGTCTTACCTTGTACCCTGTTAAACAAGCCAATCAGCCCAGCTCACCAGTCCTGTCCATTTAATTCTACCAAAAAAACATCAAGTCTAGTTTTAAAAGTCCCTAATGCCTTACTGTCTACCACGCTATTTAGTAGCTTATTCCAAGTGTTTATGGTTCTCTGTGTATGATGCATATGCACCTGGCGGTCCACGTTATCTAAAGATAAAGTGATTAATGAAAATATGCCACCTTCTTCCATTGCTCCATGGTCCAGTTGTTATGCTCACATGCCCATTGTAGGTTGTTTTGGCAGTGGACTGGAGTTAGCATGGGTACACTGACCAGTCTGTGGCTACACGGCTCCATAGGCAGCAAGGTGCAATGCACTCTATTTGATCACCTTTCTCTCATGTCCAGCATTAAGGTTTTCAGCAATTTGCACTGCAGTAACTCTTCTGTAGAATCGAACTAGACAGGCCAGCCTTCACTCCTCAAGTGCATCAGTGAGCCTTGGGCAGCCATAACTCTGTTGTCAGTTTACTGGTTGTCCTTCCTTGGACTAATTATGGTAGGTTTTACCAACTACATACTGGGAAAACCCCACAAGACCTGCTCTTTTGGAGAAGCTCTGATCCAGTCATGTAGCCATTAAAATGTGTCCAGGTCACTCAGATCCTTATGCTTGCCCATTTTTCCTGCTTCCAACACATCACCTTCAAGAACTGACTGTTCACGTGCTGCTTAATATAATGCACCCCTTTAAGGTGCCATTGTAGCAAGATAATCAATGTTATTCACTTTGTCTGTTATTGGTTTTAAAATTGTGGCTGATTGGTGTAATCAGACTTCATTGGTCAAAGTTCAACATTAGACTGCCACAAATGCCGCACTTTTCAAACCTGCATGCAGATAAAATATTATAACTAATGGTGAATAAAACAAACTGGCATTAACAATACAAAGATTAGAAGCATTATAGAAAGATAAAAAAACATGTTTACATAACCCTCTAAGATTCTAATGCTTCTTGAGTAAAATGTTCAACTAAAAATTGTATGCTGAATCTATACATATAAAAATGCAAAGTTTTCTGACTCAATCACTTACTCACACACTCACCAACAAACACTATTTCCTGCTTAGTTAAAAAGGTGAAATTTCTCAGAATGGTAAATCTAGAGCACTAGGTATCAGCTAAGAAAAAACATTCTGATATATAAATATTTAGGGGTTAAACCCCCCCCAACAATAGAAACTAAAATTGTTAAAATCTCAAAAATGCCTTGATGGATTTTATTAAAATTTGTCAACACTATAGCAAAAAGAAAATGAGATAAGACTTGTTTTTTTATTTGTGGATATTTATTAATATGCTAACTTAAATGCTCTGAACTGCACT
Organism: Polypterus bichir lapradei; assembly: GCA_026402145.1. Lineage (NCBI taxonomy): Eukaryota > Metazoa > Chordata > Cladistia > Polypteriformes > Polypteridae > Polypterus > Polypterus bichir. The sequence goes on along the minus strand of JANRMT010062790.1, from coordinate 64,001,084 downwards.
GATAACGAGCTTTATGCAAATGAAGGATGCATCAGAAGTGTTTCACAAGCCACACAAACTTCATTACTAACCAGTAGGGTGGATGGACAGAAAAAAGAGGCATGATCACATTGGGAATGGAAAGAGAAAGTTTGGCAAAGCACAAATAAGATGCAAAGCTCAGTGGTTAACAAGTGCAGATTTGCTGCTGATTCCCGCCACTCTTAGATGTGTACCAGCCCCCATCTTGGTTTATCTGTTCTTCTCTGTTGACCTGCAGCCCCTCGGTTATGGTGCTGAAAAATGCCTCCCCAAAAACCTCTACTTTTGGATTGTAGTACTTAAGACTTTAAGTAGAACACCCCATACCCCCATGCTTTGAATGGGGTGCTGCAGTCTCCAAGGGAGAAGCACTGGTCTTAGATAGTGGTGCTTGAATTACTAATTGGGAAAAACTTTGCACTCCTCACTCTTCATGTTAATACATTAATGTAACAAATAGGGCATCTACACATATGTATATCGACTTCAAGCACTAGTTTGCATATACCTGTATATTCACATCTGTCAATTTTAAACTATATACAACTGGCGAAAAAAATACAAAATGAAATACTGTACTTGAGTGAATGCTGTTAACAAACATCTAATAATGATAATAATATGTGCTCAAATTTCACATTATTCCTACAGATTACCCATTTCAGTTCAAGCGAATACACTATCCTGTAAAGTTGTGTTTTGCCATGACCATCAACAAAAGCCAAGTTACTAGAAAAAGTAGAAAAAGGCAGGAACTGATCTAATATAGGAATGTTTCCCTCATAGACAATTGTATATAGCATGTTCAAGACTAAGCAGCTCCAGTGACCTTATAATATTGTTATTAGTAGTACTTTTTATTTGACAGATGTCTTTATCCAAGTCAACTTACATCATCTGAAATACAACTGGTTCCATTTCTTTTTTTCCAATTGGAGCACGGGCAGGTAAGTGACTTGCTCATGGTCTCATAGTGTTAGTAGCAGAATTTGAACCCACAGCCTCAGGGTTTGAAGTCCCAGGTCTAAAGCCTTAAACCACTACAACACACTGCCTGCCAATACCAATAATATTAGCCCTGGGTTAAAAAAACAAGCTATAAATATTGCATATACAGAAAAGTACTTAGTTAGTTACATAGTATTTATGACGCACTTGATTAACTGACAGCACTATAACAGAGGCCCATTTTCTTATGAAATTTCCTGGGAGAAGACAGGTAACATAGTTAGTTTATTTGTGTGCCATGTAATGGGTTTGTACCACATATATGGTTAGTTCCTTAACTTCGTTCATTGTGCTCTAAATTGACACAAAGAAGATCCCAGACCAACGCAACCATACTCTTGAATTAAGTACATTTTGAAAATGGATGGGTGGATGTATTTTTAAGGATATAATAAACTAATTTGACATATGCAGCTATTATGTGTGTTTAAACAATGGATTACATTAGTATTAGTAATAAATCCCATTTACTGCTCATGTACTGTGTAAAACCTGTAATATACTGCTAGAGATTATGGCAGTGGCAATGGAATTAAATGAGTATACAGTTAAACATAAAATGTTACATTCAGTAAAGCTCTTTAATTTTGTAGCTGAGTAATTCATCCACTTAATGTGGTAGTTATTACATAATTATTGGATTCACTTGAAAATATTGATCATTGGACATTTCTTACATTTTTTATATTATTGGTTTAATGACATGACCATAGGGTGCTGATTGGTTATTTTGACTGTTCAATATATTCATCTGAAAGACTGATTTATTAAAAATGTTACTAACTTGCACTTTATAAAAGCTCATTTATAATAACATAATTCCTTTAAAGTCAGAATATATTTAATTGTCATCCAATAAATTTCAAGGTATTATGGAGAGTGCTTATGCTGAAAACATTGTTTTTCAATGTATATTATAAACAATTCACCTATAAGAGTCTATCTGTAATTAATTAACTTTACTGTATATAGCTTGTCTTCAAGAGCTATTATGGTATAACCTAATATATTATATCTCTTTGTAACTAATTCAGCATGTTATATGGAAGCAATATTCCTCTGTAACTTGGGGGTATCAAACAGATCCTCTCAAGTAAGTAGTTAAGTGTCTTAAGGATGGTGGGATTCAGCCCAGGTGTTTTTTTCAATCTCTTGTTATAACATTGCTGATTTAAACCGTATAAGGTCAATATCAATATAAAGTGGTTCTTTACCTCACCTCACTATTAGGAAACATCACGATTGTGGTCTGTACAGCCAGGGCAACAGTTTAATTCAGTATCTACAAGCTGCTGTCTGTAACACTTGCTAAATTTCCTTCTGCAGTATATCTAAAATATTATTGTTTTCCAGCAATGCGTTGAAGGAGTGCAAAAAGTGTAAAGAGGTGATTACTTTTTTACTTGCTGTATTATCGTGGTAATTCCCTCTACTTGCCCTGTTACCTGTTTCCTCAAGGGTAAGTGTTCTTGTCAAGTTCGTTATTTGGTTGGTCTACTGTTGAACTTTAAGATGAACACACACATACATAGCAATACGCATACACACAGACCCTATCCACAACAGTGCCCCATGAATGACACACACACACACTTATTAACCCCTAGCACTTTAAACCACACAAGTGCTATAGGAATAACAGCCTGTCATTCAGCACTTCAAGAGACTTACTTATTTTTGGCACGAACAACATACGATGTTTTAGTGATATCTCAGACCTAAATATTACTTTTGGTCTACAAGAATACATTTAAACATACAAAGACTCAGCACTCTTGACTATAGGCCATTTATCAGCCAAGAATACCTTCTTTATCATACTGTCCCTAACTTTTGAGTGGCGCCCTCAATCTCAGCCTTATAAACCCCGCAGCACAGAAATAATGACAAAAATCTGCAAAGAAATCTAACTTATTACTTCAATCACTCTAGACATTAAGACAAAGCATAGAAAGTTAAAAGCAGCATGGTATTTATTACAAGAATAATAATAATAATAATAATAATAATAATAATAATAATACCACTGGAACAAAGAATAATAGAAAATAGGTACTGATAGGAAAGTCTGAATATATATAGTCTTTAGAAAAAGCTTACGAAAAAGTTACAGATGACAAGGATGAATGTCCCAGGGAGGCGTTTGATTTAGCAATCGATGTTCATGATGCCTTTCTGACGACCAGTGCCGTCATCATCCATTCCTCTTCTTCTCCTTCTGTACTTTCTTTCTCTCCTTCTTCTCTTTGCTTTTCTCTGTCTGACGTTGCTTTCAAACCAAGGCATATTTATTATGAAATGTCATGCCTTGGTTTCACAACACATGCACTTGATTGGCTGGCTGTCAAAATGATTGATGAATTCATTCACTGTCCGTTTTCCCAAACAACAAAACTTTTAATGTACTCTGAGGTGTCAGTAGTTCTTCCTTCCCTGGGCTGTAAACCAAACTGTTGTTCCAGATGTTCATCCATAAAGTAATCAATAGCCTGAGGCATGGCTCAGGCTTCCCTTCCCAGGCTGTAAACCAAATTAGCACTAAGCTATGAACAACTGTTATAAAAGTAAGGTGTAAAGCTAGAAAACTTGCTTTGATTTGTCTTAGTTCATCTGTTGTCTTGTCTTGAACAAAATATAATGGAAACCAAAATGTACAGATTTCATACACCATAACACTTGCTAACTGTTTTTTTCAGATTTGCTTTTTGTGACTTTATTACTTAACCCACATTTGAATTCTTTGTAAGTTCTGTTTATAAGGTTAACATTTTTTCTTACTGAAATAGAAATTTTTCATAACCAAACCAGAATGAAGACACTTTAGTCAATTATTTAAGTTATAGATAATTTTAAATCTGAATTTTTGGATTACTATATAAAGAAAGAACTGGACAATATTACTGATCATAGGATTGTACTAAACTGGTCCAAAAGAGGTTTTTGGAAAGTCTTTATGCACAATGTTTTTCAATGTGCATAAACAACTCACCTATAACTGTAAAAGCCTAATGTCTTTTGTCTATTCTGCCACTGAAAACTTTTAATGGGGAAGAATTGAAATGTAATCTAAAGCTTTGGAAAGGTTGAAACCAGGGAGTCTAAATGATCTGTTGTCAAGCTTAATCAAAATACCTGAAATCAAAGTGAAAAGCATAAGATCGATAAACAAAATGCATTTACCGTTGAAGATTTGTATAACCAAGAAGTTTATAAAATGACCTTTATACTCCAAACTCATGATATCACAAGTTGTGGCCTCAGGTTATCTTTGGGAAATGGAGGGAGAACTAGAATACCTGCAGCAAAAGCCTGGCAGATATGACAAGAATGTGAGATAGTGATTCGATTTGGAATTGGAACTAAGGACACTACATTAGTGATCACCTGTTACTAGTGTCGTACAGTATTTTACAGTATATGACTTAGAAGGGATACAAATGATGAATATTTATAACAGATTTATAAATTCACCCACATCACAAAATACAAACATAATATCAATCAAAAAATGCAAAAAACAACAAAAGAGTGTAACGGAATAATCTGTGGCCAAGAATAAATATAACAGAATGCAGTGCTTTCCATTCACTTAACTTCTAGATTTGTTTATCAGTTTTGAAATTGTTCTGTTGGTTTGTACTGTTGTGGTTTCATACACTTATTTTTTCTTTTCCTTGTTAATTTAATTAGGCAGTTATCTTGCAATAATTGTTTACTGTGCAAGATTTCATATGTTCAGAGGCATGCAACCTTCTCTGGAGATTGGGCTACCCTGGAAATGGCACTGAGATCTTCAAAATCTGGAAAAACACAGTGGAAAAGACTGACTTCACCAACATCTTAAAGTTACCAGGGAGTATAACAGCAGCTGGGAAACCCATACTGCACTAGTAATTGTAACCTGGTTTGAAAGCCACAGTCACTATTGACAATATTTTGATGTATAAGCTGGGGGGCAGGTTTGTTATTCTTTATTTACCAGTAAATGGAGTGGCTACACTGATCATAGATCAAGACAAAACACTTTTACAGCTTCTTTACACAGGACATGGGACAAAGAAAAACCTAGTACAGCAAAAACAATAATGCAATTAGATAATTTCATATGTGAAACACAACACTTACAAGGTGAAAAAAATGGCAACATAACATAATATAACATCGTCAAAATGACTTAGTTGTGTCAATGTCTGACAAACAAAGTCAAATGCAATAAAACCCTGTAATACACAATGTGACTTAAAAATCTGCTTATTAGTTCTCTGTCTTTTTCATGCTCTTTGGCTGGAACAACTGTGGATTAAAGAAAAACATTTTCATTAAATGGAGTTTGTAGTAGTAAGTGTGTAATGGAGGAGTTTCCTAGTGAAGACTGCCATCACACAAGTAGACTTTGCTTACACAAGATGTTGATAGTCATCCAGATGTCACAAACCCACATTTTGTTCTCAGGATTAACATATCATAAACACTTGCAAACAAAACTATATTAGACTAATTCAACTGGCAAATTCTTTCAGAAAATCTTTGTTGTTCTTTAAAAGAAAGTGTCAATAATGTATTTCACCTAGGCATGATCTATATCAGTGGTTCTTAAGTTTATTCCAGAGGTACCACTGTGGCTAGCAGATTTTTATTCCAGTTTCACAAATCAATGAGTCACACATATCTAACTGATCTAATGATTTTATTAGCTAGATTTTTTCCTTTGTTAATTTACATACAGTAATGTAAAGATTACCAAGTTTGTGAGACTCAAGGACTGTGTTTCTGATATGGATATGAGGAACACACAATAAGAAATAGTCCTGTTTCATTTTCTTTTCACTCTGTACACCTCTGACTATAAATATAATACCAGGTCATGTCACTTGTAGAAATTCTCAGATGATTCTGCACTTATGGGGTGTATTGATAAGGGGGTAAGACAGAGGTGTCAGATGCAGAAATTTGCTTCTTGGTACAGAAAGAATAGTCTGCATCTTAACATCAGCAAAACCAAGGAAGTGGTTATTGAGTTTTTCCACACCAGAGAGCTTCTATGTCCAGTCACTATTCATAGAGTGGATGTGGAGGTGGTTTAGGGGGTTCACATTAATGACAGGTTGGACTTGTCTCAGAACACAGAGGCACTATATAAGAAAGGGCAGATCAGGCTCTTTTTCCTTGGGAAACTGTGTTCCTTTAGTGTGAGAAATGGCATCCTTCTCATCTTCTATAACTCTGTGATGGCCAGTGCAACTTTCTACACTGTGGTGTGCTGGGCTTGTAACATCACTTCAAGAGAAGCCCACCTAATTAACAAGCTGATTAACAAGATGATTAAAAGGGCACGCTCAGTTATGGGACACACTGTAGACCTCCCGGAGGTGGTAGCAAATGAGCCAATTAAAACAAAACTGAGTGCTATTATGAACATTGCTTCACATCCTCTGTCTGACACACACGCAATTTTAAGCCAATAAATTAAATTATTCATCATAAGTGTGTCAAGAAACTTACTTTGACTGTGACTGCCAAATCAGAAGTTTTCTTTTTTTTATTTTTCTTTCTGTATGGTAATTCTTGTGTGTATAGAACATACAGTAGTTTGTATATAAACATTTATTTATCTATT
>JANRMT010062790.1:63972698-63994038 GCA_026402145.1 Polypterus bichir lapradei | reverse complement strand
AAAAAAAAGCCATACTTTGACCATTAGGTCAAATTTTACCTATTTTTCTGTTTGGAATCAATAAAATAACCCTAAATGTCATCTGTTCAGGATATAACTTTCTGACTTTTCTTAATTTCCCTCCAATTAACAAACAGTAAAATATAAGCATAATTTGTACAGTTCCTACATTTTTACCCTGCCACATCCTTTGAGACACCTTTGACCCACCATTGCCTTTAATGGCTTTTCCAATTGATTTAGGTTTTGTTTGTTCACAACCCATTAAAAACATCCTAAATCTCATCTTCTCAGTTAAGAAATGTAAAGGCTTTTGGTAAACTGCCCCGCTTCACAAATAGCAATTAAAAAATGTCACATTTCTGTGTAGTTGCTACACATTTTGAACATTGCCATGTCCATCAAATCAATTTTGACCCATCATGCTCTGCCCTTCACCTCTCCCTGACACATCTGGATAAAAAAGACACATATGTCAGGATGCTATTCATGGACTTTAGCTCCACCTTCAACACAATCCTCCCTCAAAAGCTGGTTGTAAAACTGAGCAGGATGGGCCTGAACACCACCCTCTGCAATTGGATCCTGGACTTCTTGACAGAGAGGCCCCAGTCAGTTTGGATGGACTGCAACACTTCCAGCATCATCACACTGACTCACAACTGTACAGCCATGCACAACACCAACCGCATCATCAAGTTTGCAGATGATATGACGGTGCTGGGACTGATAAGCAGGGATGATGAAACAGCATACAGAGATGAGGTGGAACGGCTGTCCACATGGTGTGAAGACAACAATCCATCTCTCAATATCAACAAGACAAAAGAGATAATTGTGGACTTCAGAAAATCACATCCTGCCCACATTCCACTCAGCATCAACAGTTTAGATGTGGAGGCTGTTAGGAGTACCAACGTCCTCGGTGTGCACATAACTGAGGAACTTACGTGGACGCATAACACCTTATCACTAATCAAGAAAGCCCAGCAGAGACTACACTTCCTGAGACGGCTGAAAAGAGCAAGTCTTCCCCCTTCCATCCTCACCATGTTCTACAGAGGCAACATTGAGAATGTTCTGACTAGCTGCATCACTGTCTGGTATAGCAATAGCAACATATCTGACCACAAGCGCCTGCAAAGGATAGTGAAGACAGCAGAGAACATTTTTGGGGTGCCTCTCCCTTCATTACAGGACATATTTTACAAATGCAGTTTCCACAAGGCCTGCAGCATTGTACAGGACCCCTTACACACTTCATATGGACTTTTCACACTTCTGCCATCCAAGAGAAGATACTGCAGCATCAGAGCCAGATCTTCCAGGCTGCAGGATAGTTTTTACTCCCAAGCTGTCAGACTCCTTAACACCACGCTGCCCTCGGGATCTTCCACACTGCCTCAACCACCTCTAAAAACAGAACTTTTATACATGCAAGCCACTTTCCTGCAAAGACAAGTGTGCATGTAGAAAAGAACTGAAAATCTCATACTGACCTTTAAGTATTTTGCACACTGCACTTTGAAACATTCTGACCTGTCATTGTTTACACGTCTTAAACAACTATTATCATACACTGATGATTTCTGTATTATCTATATCTATTATTTATTTATTATATTACATATTTATTGACTATATTTATGTATCTAGATTGCATAATACCATACATTGTATCAATGTTCATATTGCTTACTACACATCAATATTGCTGCTACTTCTTTGTCTTGTCTTTGCACAATCTCTTGTCTTGTTTGCGTTTTAATTTTAAATCTTAATTTTAACTCTAATTTTAATCTAATTTTAATTTAATTAAAATTTTTTATTGCACTTCATGTTGTTACACTGTGGAACCTGAACTTCACAATTTCGTCTATCTGTATACTTGTATATGGTTGAGATGACAATAAAGTTCACTTTGACTTTGACTCTTTCATATATTTATGTGAATTTTATCCTTCATTTGTTTGTTCTCAACTCATAAAAAACACCTAAATATCATCCATAATAAAGAATTTTCTCCCTTCCTATTATCCTCTGTTCTTGTATATTTTATGTAATGAATGGCATTACTTTCTATCCAACTACTATCCAACAAAAAGTAACTGCCCTCATAGTTTCAGTAATTAGTTGCAGCATATTTAGCAGCCATAATTACAACTAAATGTTTTGTAAAATGTTATATCAGTCTTTCACATCAGTGTTGAGGACTTTAAGCACAATTTTCTTTGCAGAAACGCTTTAATTCAGACATATCAGTGGGTCTGCAAGTGTGATCTGCTCATTTCAGGTGCTGCCACAGCATCAAAATTGAGTTTAAGACAGGACTTTGACTAGGTCACTTAAAAACTTTAATTTAATTTCTTCTGAGCCATTCAGTTGTAGAGTTACTGTTGTGTTTTGGGTCATTGTTCTGCTGCAAAACCCAGTTATTCCTCAGCTTCAGGTCACAGACTGATAATCAGATATTCTTCTTAAGAGTATTCTAGTAAAGTACAGAATTCATGGGATCATCAGTATTGCAGGTTAAAATAGTCAATCAATATAAAACGAGTCTGAGTTGAAAAATCTGACAACCATGGCAGCTAAAACGGGGTGTCAGAACCGGGTCAAAAAAGACTCATAAGGCACTGTATTGAGTCAGCATTTGTAGGTATTGTAAAGGTTAAATACAAATATAGCCTAATTTGATCATGAACTGTTGTTTTACTGCCTTTGTTTGTTTGAGCATTACAAAAATAAATAACATGATCATTAAAAAACGTACCCTCTAGCATCCTCCTATAATAATACATAAAAAATGCTAACAGGTAAGTAGGAACATTTGTTTTTGCTACTTTCTGTGATCTCTTGCATCATCAAATTTTTTTGATTGTCAGTGATATTACATGTTACTTCATATTTCTGTGTCCTGTTGTGTACATTTCTCACTCAGTCATAGGTGATATCCATTCCACCTGCTTAAATGCATTGTCTAAACTAAATTTGTAAGAGTACAGTGTAGTGAAGTCTCAATTAACCCCATCAGAGAATTTGGGCTTTGGCTGGATTTGCGTGCATCCCTCCTTAGACTGTTTCTTGAATTGGTGTTGATCAATTGTGGTCTTGGACTCAGAAAAGGCGGTCTTGATTACAGCAGAAATCTGTGTGCGCACAGATTAGTTTATAATTAATGCTGATAATGCCTAAATATCCATCCATCCATTAACCAACCTGCTATATCCTAACTACAGGGTCACAGGGTCTGCTGGAACCAATCCCAGCCAATGCTTTCATGTGAGAATTTCTTTTATTCTTTGTCAGTAAAATTGATAAAATTCGCTGTGGTATTGTTCCAACTGACTATGAACTTCCTATTGTTAATCATGGTCTTGTATTTGAATCTTTTGATCCTGTCTCACTTTCACAGCTAAAAAGAACTATTGAAACCCTTAACACTAGAATTACCAGAGCCTACGAAAAAACTCATGCCTTGATTGATTATCTGGGAGTGAAGTGGAGTTTTAGAGTGGACATAATAGATCATTATTTGGAATACTGTACACGCATTGCACGTGTGTTCCGTTTCTACAGTAATCCGTGTAAACACATTTTTAAAACAGAAACTTTTTCATATTGTATTAGTAAATGACAAAATGTAAGCATAAACTATATAATGTATGAAGTCTGAAGTCCAAATATCAAACACTTTCACAAAAGGTACAAATATAACAAAACAAGTATGCTTTTATTCAAAAATATAACTGCAGAAAAAAGCCGCCTTAGCATGCCACATTGACACACATGTACTACAGCTGTCATGGTAGTGTAATGGTATCAACCGCTGACTAGTATTCAAAAGGTCATGATTTCGATCCCGCACGATTCAGTTTTGAGAAGTAAACTGCTCTTATTCTTACTATTTTAGAATAAAAACATACATTTGATTTCAGTGTGTAAAAGCCGGTGTAATTTATGACACTTGTAAAGGTTATTTTTTTTTTATTCACTTTCATTCTCTCAGTCGTGTTCAGGATCCTTCCCTGCCCCCCACCCCCCGTTTGAGAATGCAGTCACAAGTACGCTGCAGAGCAATAGTGCATCTTTATGTTAAAACAGCATTCTCGTACCAATGCTTGCGAACTGAAGTGCCTGCATGCACTTTTCGTTGCATTACACGTCTATTTTTTTGAGCATGCCCATGTCGCTCAAACACAGGAACATACGTTGGTGTACAAGTATAACAAAACAAGTGCCCTTTTATTCTAGACTATAAGTGAAGAAAAAATAAAGCAAGTTACAGTAGGCGATTGATACGACAGCTTGTGTGGTGCAATGCTAAGAACTGCTGATTTCCGATTCGTGCTATATAAAATCATCACATTCAAATATTAACAATTCCCACACACCCTTCCTACATTCACAACATGTGTACTTGTTGCAGTGTACACATCTCTCTGTGCTATGGTTCCTATTACACTGAATGGGCACCTGACATTGTACTTTCTTCCCTACATAAATAACATTCGAGCTATAGCGCATCTCCAAATAAATAACATATGAGCTATAGCGCGTCTTTATGTGAAAACAGCAGTATCAGATGGGGGGGATCGTGAACGCGACTGAGAGAATGGAACTGAATTAAAAAAAAAAGCTAACCTTTACAATTATCATGCATTTACACTGGCTCTTACAGACTGACTGAAATCAAATGTATGTTTTTATTCTAAAATAGTTCAGTACATGCAATATTATTTGAAAACGAACAGCGTCAGATCGGGTTTGAATACACGCTGATGCTGTTACAGAAGAAGTCAGCTTATTCAGTGCTGCAGTTTCAACGCACAGTACATGCAATATTATTTGAAAACGAACAGCGTCAGATCGGGCGCATATTCAAACCCGATCTGACGCTGTTCGTTTTCAAATAATATTGCATTAGTGCGATGATGTTTTTACATATATTGTCTCTTTCATTCATCTTGCGGTTTGTAATCAGTGACCGCGTGTTTTTTCCCCGATCTTGCCAGTTCGCACATGTTGCTGTATGGTGGTGTTTCTTTTGTACTCCAGGACATGCAGAGGACAGAATAGTACAGAGCAGTAAGTTCAGCGCTATATGCAATCAGACAGACAGACAGGCAGAGAAGGCACTAGATATATAAATAAACAGGGAAGGCACTGTATAATAGAAATATAAAAAATAGCTAAGGGGATAGATATATAGATAGGTAGGAAGGAAAGGCACTATATGATAGGCAGACAGGGAAGCTCCTATATAATAATAAAATTACTGTTATTACTATATAGATAGACAGGGAGTTCAGGCAGGCAGAACGGCAAAGGTTAAAAATAAATAAATTTTTTCTCCAACGGGGAATCGAACTCAGATCTCTTGAAGTACACCAAATCTGCTGCGCTCTAAGTGACGAAACCTTACCAGTACGCCATGGAAGGTGTTGTAAAAGTCTTGAACCTTTTATGAAAGTGTTTATTTTCTCTTTGGCTGTCAGGCTTTACACATTTTATAGTTTATGTCTACATTTTGTAACATTTATTACTAAAATATGAAAAAGTTTCTGTTTTAACATTGTGTTTACACAGATTACTGTAGAAACGGAACACACATGAAATGCGTGTGTTCCAAATAACAATCTATTATTTCCACTCTAAAACTCCACTTCACTCCCAGATAATCAAGGCATGAGCTCGGAGAAGTTCATGCACGTTCTGAGTTGGTGGGGGGGATGGAATAGCCGGCTGCTTGCAGTTTGTTTTTATCGGCACATTTACAGGACAAAGGAGGCTGGCGGAGAGGTGAGAACGGTTTTAAGAAGCGATTTAAGGTGGGACGGATCTACGAGTTTTTTCGTAGACTCTGGTAATTCTAGTGTTAAACCAGCTCCCAGTCATCTTGATATTGTACCACCATGCCTCTTAAAGGAAGCCTTTGATGTTTTAGGCCCATTTTTACTAGCTAAAGATCAATGATTCTATTAGTGCGGGGGTTGTGCCCTCATTTTTTAAACATGCTGCAGTACATCCCGGTCTAAAAAAGGGCAGAATTAGATCCTGGAGTTTAGCCAATTTTCACCCGATTTCCCAATTGCCATTTCTGGCTAAAATATTAGAAAGAATTATTTATAATCAATTGGTTGATCACCTTAACTCAAATAATTTATCTGAGATCTACCAATCTGGCTTTAGGCATTATTATGGTATTGAGACGGCCCTCCTTAAAGTATTCAATGACATCTCTATTATTACTGACTCAGGTGGTGCTGCAGTCCTTGTCCTCCTGGACCTGACTGCTGCCTTTGACACTATTGACCATGAGATATTGCTGTTGCGGCCTGAATATCTTGATCGACTTAAACGGGCTGCTCTTAACTGGTTCAGGTCATATCTAACTGGAAGACACTTTTCAGTGACTTAAAATTCCTCTTTTTCATCTACTGCTCCTCTTAAATGTGGTGTTCCTCAGGGATCCATTTTGGGTCCTATCTTATTCTCTATATACCTTCACCCTATTGGAGCTATTTTTAGGAAATTTAACATTTCTTTTCACTGCTATGCTGATGATACACAGGTTTATATTCCCGTCTGCAACTCTGCAATAAATCAACTGCACAGCTGTCTTTCTGAACAAAGATCCTGGAGGCTAATAATTTTCTTGATCTGAATCAAAATAAAACGGAGGTGCTTATAGTGGGTCCATCAGCTAAGGCCCAAATTGGTCTTGGACTTCTTGGCTCTTTCTCTGTCTTTTGCAAACCTCAAGTCCACAATCTAGGTGTTATCTTTGACAGTAACCTCTCTTTTGAGAAACAAGTTAATTCTGTAGTCAAGAGTTGCTTTTTCCAGCTTCATCTATTAGGTAAGATCAAGCCTTTTTATCTTCTAGGGATCATGAGAAAGCTACTCATGCTTTTATCTTTTCTCGCCTTGATTACTTCAACTCGCTGTATTCTGGGATTAGCAAATCCCTGATACACAGGTTACAGTTGGTCCAGAATGCTGCCGTTCGCTTTCTGGTTGGAGCAAGAAAGTATGACTGTTTCTCCAATATTAGCTTGAATTGATTTTAAAATCTTGTTGCTAGCTTTTAAATCTTTACATGGGCTTGCTCCTGCCTATTTATTCGAATTGTGTGCTTTACACCAGCCATCTAGAGTGCTTAGATCTTCTGGTCAGTTGTCTCTTGTTGTCCCTTGTACCAAGTGTAAAACTAAGGGGGACAGGGCTTTTGCAGCTGCTGCTCCTCGCCTGTGGAACTCTTTACCTCATCACATAAAGGAGTCGTCTACAAATGAACTGTTCAAAAGAAGATTAAAGACTCATTTCTATTCACTTGCTTTCCGTGACCTTCAGTAATACTGATGGTTTCCTTATTGTGATTATGTAACATTACTTCTCTTTATTATTTATTTTATTTATGTTCATTTATTTTATTTCTATTTATGTTATTCATGTGAATTGTATCATTTTCTTTAATTCTATTATTGTAAAGCACTTTGGCCACAGAATTTCAATGTTGTTTTAAATGTGCTATATAAATAAAGTTGACATTGACATTGACATAACACAGGGCACAAGGCAGGAAACAAACCCCAGGCAGGACGCCAGCCCACTGCAGATGCCTAAATATATTTTTGCAAAATGTTATTCATTTTTGAAAATGTGTTATTACAAATTTTGTTTCTGCCCCCTCAGTTTTGATACAGTTTAGATTTTATCAATGTTCTGTTTGTGGATTATGTGTGTCTTAATGCTTCTTGCATGCTGAACCTTGCCCCTGTATAGAATCCCATAGGACAGAAGTACACATATGCACAATACCACCAGAAAATATGCTGTGTCTATACCATTGTTTCCCGGTGCAGACATCAAACCTTGAAGGTGTACCAGTACATCACTAAGCACAGTCACACACATTATCATTGCAGTTTAGCAAACACAAACACTGTGACCAGGACAGAAATTATATAATGCACAACTTATGAGTATAACAATGGTATGATTCTATGCAAATTATCGTGCTGAGTTTTCACAGAAATTGATTCACCATTTGACAACTGATTTTGGAATGCAAAGACATTAGATAATAATGCTTATAAAAATAAGACCCCACTAAATTTTGGGGGTAAAAGGAGGTTAAGCAGCAAGGAGGCACGATGTTACAAAAAAAGAATGAATTCTTGTGATAAAGGATGGCATTCTTCTGGGCATTAACTATACATGCCAAACTTTCCACGTTTTTGATTGGTTGTAAGAGCAGCAGATGTGACATTTCTCACTCTCAGATGCCTGACATATTGACATTGAAATATATTCATATTTGAATAATATGTAACCAATATAAAGTGCACATTGGGTGTCAGTGATCATCTGCATTTGAAAGCTTTCAACCACTTTGGTTTCAACTTTTTATTATGGCTCTATCATCAATCCAAGAGCCTTTCCAGATACAGCATTTAAAATCTGCAGCTTTCTTCGAATGTTTACTAATCTTAGTGTTGGAATGCAAAAAGGCAGCCAGCTGTCTTGGACTCCAGGCATGCTCTCTCTGCAGGATTAGCTCATCGCCAGCAGGAGAACAGTAGGAGTCTGGGATGATTATTGAAGTTAGGTCAGCCAACAAAAAAAAAAGAAAAAAAGAACATTAATGTACTCAGAAGCTACTGCAAAACTAAATAATCTCTATGTACTAAAGAAAGAAATCAATTTTAATTTAGTGAACAAAATAGAGGTTCACATAATATTTTATCAAAGCATATTTAGTATGATGGATGGTTTAAAATGTATTATGTATTTTTTATGTATGTCTTTTCTGGAAAATTAACCTTACTTTAAGCAACATTTTAATGAATTATCCCTCTACTTGATTACTGGTAATCATTTTTTTAATTACTTATGTATAAAACTCAGGTGTCTCATTCAAAATAAATCATTTTAGGAGGTTGTAAAACGAGTCTAAGAATAATAAAAAATTAAATAAAATCCTTGTTAAAAAGTGATTTAATATCTTACAGAATGCCATAAGCTGATTTTACCTAAAAGTATACTTTTTTGGTAGATCAGATTAGTTCATCTGTAGAACAACTGTGTTCAGGGCTGTTTCCTGCCTTTTGCTCAGTGCTGCCAGGATAGCTTCCGGTCACTCCTCTGTATTATGAAATGTATACATACTGTATTAGTACTCATCTTAAGAGAATGAAGAATGTGAATTCAAATACAGTGTGTACATTGTTAACCTTTTTATTTTTTTGATAATTTAATTTAACATAATGCTAGCTGTGCTACCACTCTTAGATGGGTACCACTCTAAGTAGTCAATGCATACCTCATATTTTTTACTTGATACATGGGTTATATCATTTGGTCTAGTATAATAATACTCTTCCAATCCCTTTCCTTGTGTCTGCCTTCTCCTTTTCAGATAGAGCCATCTGTAGTTGTTTCTTCCTCTTACCATTGCTTTCGAACGGACTACTGTTATAACTGAAATGTCTTGCTGGGGAAATCTAGGGATGTTTGCTACCTTACTGGTTTGATTTAGCGACTCCAGCCTAGTCATGTTGGGTCTTTGGTATCCTGATGTGCATGTCGATATATTGTTATTTTTATTTATCCATTGCCCACCACGTGAAGTCATCAGTCATTAGCATTACAGTGATAAATCTTGTTCATTGACCCTAGCTGGTGGAAGATAGTCAGTACCACACTGCTCTTACGGTGAATAACATTGAACAGCAGAATAGACCGATATGACCAACTTGTTTATTTTTACACTCTTATTTGGTATTTTGTATCATTTGAATTTTTTAGCCCTGTTTTGTCTATTTTTAAATGTATCTTCCTAACCTTAGCAACAGGATGGACACACAGATACACAGAGACACACACAAACAAGTGTTCTTTTATTAAGGTGGATGGGTCTTTTTATTTGAAATTGATGCTGGGAAAAATATTAATAGCACAAAAGAAATATAAAGAATACTTATTATTTAGAAATAAATAAAAAATATGAAGAGCTATTATGCTGTAATTAAACAGAACTGAAAGACAATATTGTTTGGTTCTTTATATGCAGGACTTTATTTTATTTTGCTTGGGTGCAAAAATAATTTGAATGCCATGTACAATGTGTTACTTTGCATATTTGCACAGTATATTTAATATCTAATTCCATTCATGGATTTTTTTTAGATATATACAGATACTTTTGAAATCCAATATTTCTTTGAATGGTGGCTTGTTTGCATTTTAGATGGTTTGCCTTATTATTTTCCAACTATCATTTTCAGTTAGTTGGTGTTACTTAAAAAGTAAGTCTTTTTTAACCATTCATAACTTTGGAGATATACTGTAATAATTTAGGAAAGTATTAAACCTAGGGAATATGGCAGAGAAGTTAATCATCCTGATCAATTATATATTTGTATACATTATTTCTCTTATGACATCTATACAAGCAAATGTCACTGTGCTTAACTCCTTTACCAATACTGGTGGAGTTCAAATAGATGTACTTTAAATAATTTAAAAAAATGTAATACCCAGAGAGCAGCTTTTTTATACTCTCGATTCACTGTTGCATTAACAAAAGGTGCAAGAAGGCAGTGGTGACTAAACAACAACCTGACTACATGTTTGGAGAGGCAAAAAGCTATATTTAAAAAATAGTATTTTAATGTTTTAATTAGAATAAAACTAATTTATGACCAAATGAATATTTTAGAAACAAACAATTTTCAATACATACTGCACATTTTGCTGATACTCATCTTGTTTTAGACTGCTCAGAAATTTTTCTGCTTTCATTACTACACCACAGATCTCAATACAGTGTACTGCTCTTTCCTTGTGCTCGACTGTTGCCTGAACATTCTGCCCAATTGCTCAAGTTACTGTGTTTGTTTCAGAGCTTTGTATTGTTCTGTTCTTTTTAATGGACCCCCAAACGCACCAAACTATGTTGAATTGCAATGTAAGTTTGTACTGATCATCACTATGAAGATTAATCTTTGTGTAGTTGTTACACTAACATTACATTTTCATGATTTGGTAAAATTATAAATTTAAAGATTTATTGCTCTAGAGAAATACAAAAGGCACAATTAAGTATATCAATTACCAGCGGTGTTCAATAAACCTACTTTCAATGAGCTCCATGAAATTAGTACCTGAAATACAGAATAACTTCCAAAAGTAGTGCACCACTGACTTATACAGATGCAATAGTCATAGCCCATCATTTTCTAAACTTCTGAATGTCGACTCCGTCTTATTCCTTTACATGACAGGGTAATATATTTCAGTTCCCCACTTACTACAGTGGGAAAAAGTTCCTCTTAATTTCCTTTTTCAATGTATTTCTCTTTAGTTTCAATTGCTATTCTCAGATTTATGTTTTATACTTTATCTGGAGGAATTCTTATAAGTTAACAGAGCAAAGGCAAAGCATAACTGTAAATAAGGAGGTATAACATTAATTTAGTTCACTTTGTTTTTATATACCTTGTCCGCTACTGGCAAGTTTAGAAATTGTAAAAGTTTTTAATATAATATGTTTAAAAAAATAAAAATATCTTTCAATAAAACAAGAAAATATCATGTAATAGGAGCATGCACATACTGTAAGTAATGTTGTGAAGTCACAAAAATGGCAAAAATGGTTGAGGCCCCCAAAAATAGCCATAAAGCAGGCCAGGATCTTTCTTTGGGAAGCCTAGAAGTGACTCCTCCCAGAAAACTACATGCAGGCTTCAGCGTGGCTAGGCCTAAACTGGGGGAAACTGGCTTGGCAGTTCAAAACATTTAGAAATAAGTTAGAGAAAATGGCCTCTTTGTTCAAAATGTCAAAAAAAAAATGTCCCAAAAACTCAAAAAGCCTCACAATAGAAGGGATTACTATAAACCCCTGGCTCGTGCAAAAATGGCAAACAAAGGATCTTTGTAAATGGAAGAATGTATTTTACAAAATAGTTAAAAAAAGAGTAATAAAGGATTTGTCTACAAGATGATCCAAAACAACATAGTTCCAAAACACAAATCACACAGGCAAATCCAAATAAACAGGCAATTTAATCCAGAAACCCAAAACACAAGAAATAATAATAATAAAAGGACTCCTACTACAAACCAATGAACCACTGGACAGATCTGTCACTCTGCCCTCAAGGTAAAAGCAGAGGGAGGCTCTAGTAACAATGACATCCGGGTTGCCCTCCCTCCTGGGGTTCCACCCACAAAACAAGTGAAATGGGGGTATATTTAAAAAGGTAGTACATGAATACAAAAATAACTGACAGTACATAAAAATGTGAAAAAGAATACTTCAAAGATAATTAAAATAAAACACATAACAAATAGAGTATATCTACAGGCTTTTTTAATTAGGTTATTAGAACTCCAATTAAAAAGTATAACTAAATGATGATAGAAAGTATATTAAGCTAAAGACAAGTGGTTAACTAAATACTAAGAAACTAGTAACTAAAACAATAATCAATAGTAGTCCAAACATTTATGTAAAATGTTTGCCCACAATGTTACATTTCTTGTTTTGAATGATTATTTAGTTTCATAGTTCAACATTAAGTAGAATGAAATTTATGTTATAAAATATAAGAAACAAAAATCACTTAGTAGCTAAAAGTCCTAGCAGTGGTTCTCAACAACTGCTAATAGGCTTTGGCCCATTTGGAGGCTCCAGTGGATTTCTAGGTGGGCTGCAAGATGACTGAAATTATAAAATAACAGCACAGAAGTGCTGTCAAACTTACCTTTTTAAAGCAGACCACAATATCAGTATTCAAAATATGTTATATATGGGGTTGCAATGGCTGTCGGTTTTCTCGAAGATCCCTTTTAAAGTGGGTTTCATATATAAGTTGCACGTATATACAGTTGAAGTCAGAAGTTTACATACATTTAAACTGAGTTCTTTAAAGCTCACTTTAGAACCCCTCCACAGATTTTATAGTAACAAACTATACATTTGGCATATCATTTAAGACATTTACTTTGTGCAGGGAAAAAGTAATTTTTTCAAATAATGTTCACAGAAAAAGTATTTCACTTTTTGTTTTATTTATTTATTTATTTATTTATTTATTTATTTATTTATTTATTGCTAGTATAAAATCTTTGGAGGGGTTATAAAAGTGAGTTTTAAAAAATTCATTTAAATTTATTTGCTTGGCAGAAGTTTTTATCCAAAGTGACTTACAACAGAGGTAAATATAATTGAGTAACATTAGGTTAGGGCATGTTTGTTTTTGCAAAAGTAATAGGACAGGTAACAAAGTGAAAAGATGTAATAACTAATAATTTACAATCATAGATTATAATTGATAAAGCCTTTAAACTTAAAACAACAAACTTGCCAACAATATAAAAGATTACAGATCTTTTTTTTTTTCTCTCTTCAATCAATTGCTTCTTAAATACATTGAGGGAATCAGCAGTACGGTTGGAGGTGGTCAGCACGTTCCACTAACTGGGAACTACACAGCAAAAAAGTCTGGATTGAGATTTGATACCACTGCAGACCCAAGTGGGCAAGAAGGAACATAGCACCTTATCGATGTCTTCATATATTCAGGTGCTGACCCATTGACTATTCTGTAGACAAGCTTCAGGTATTTGAACTTGATGTGTACTGCTACATAAAGCCAATGTAGCGACCTGAAGAAAGGAGGGACAGGCCCTTCTCGGCTGGTTAAATATAATATGGGCTGCTGGATTGTACATCATCTGCAGCAGCTTGAAAGCACATGTGGGTACTCCATCAGAAGCGAGTTGCAGTTGTCCAGATGTGACAAGACCAGAGCTTGGACCAAAGGTTGTGCTGTATACTCTGTCAGATAGGGTTTGACCTTCCAGATGTTGTATAGTGTGGACCTGCAAGAACAAGAGACAGGAGATATGTGGTCAGAAAAAGGTAGCTGCTCATCAATCACTACCCCAAGGTTGCATACAGACTTGGCAGATGTTAGTGACAGTGAGCCAAACTGAACAGAGATTGGGAGTTGAACAGACTGGCTGGCTGGGATCACAAGAAGCTCGGTTTTTGCCAGGTTGAGCTGTAGGTAGTGGTCCTTCATCCATGTTGAGTTATCAGTAATTAATGCAGAGACTCTATCTGTTACTGTATTGTCTTCCTGAGAAAACAACAGGTACAACTATGTATCATCGGCATAGTATTGATGAGAGCCCATGGGATTGGATGATGGAGCCCAGCAAGATGGTGTATAGAGAGAAAAGTAGCAGACCCAGCACTGATCCTTGGGGTACAGCTGTGCATGTCTGTTGTGCCTTTGACAACTCTCCTCACCAGGACACACTGTAGGATCTGCACAAGATGTAGGACTTGAACCATACGAGAACATTTCAAGTGATGCCAATGTCAGAGAGGGTGCCAAGAAGGAGTTGTGTTTGAACTGTGTCAAAGGTAGAAAAAAGATCTAGCAAGATCAGGACCAATGACATGTTGGTAGCTCTAGTAAGTCTAATTCACCCTAAGTGTATGTAAACTGTATTCTAACTGTAGATTAGATGACTTACAATTACACCCAGCATTAAAATGCTTCTCCAGTACCTGCTTCATGTATGGACAGAGATCAGAGGGACTCCCTATACAGTATGCGCAGCAATTTGGTGTTTACTGGTCTCTCAGTTTAACTACAGCACATAGCAGTGGTTAAAATGGAAACGAACTGCTTCTTGCAACACAACAAGAAAAAGAGAAAAGAAGGTGAAACACCAAACAGCATTAAAGAAAATCAGTATTTTGGCATGATGGTAAAGCTTTAACAGCCTCATAAAGGAAATAGTAGTTCAACTTGAAACACTCTGCAGTCACCACTGCTTTCATTTTTGAAAGTGTCAGGGATGGCCGTTCCTCTGCAGGCTGCCTGACTCCTGCTACAGCCTTACTCAGTGCTTTTGTCTTGTGTGCTGACTTCACTGTCGTATGGGGAGAGAAAACACATTTGAATTTCCACTTGTGTTAAATGTGGGTAGAGCTGATGGAAACGCTTCTGTGCTGAATCTAGAGGATAACACAGTAGCTACTATAAGTCATGAGAAAATATCTACAGTGACTAATTCTGCATTTTATTTGCTGAAGCACATAATTATTTTATGCTTAATTTAAAAAGGTAGCAATTTAACTAAGGGAGTAGTAGCAGCTTTGTTGTTATCAAAAATATCTGTAGTCATAAATTCTGTATTATGTTAATAAATGGTTCTTATTTCTTCCTAAAAATGCCTAATAAGTCTATGTTATTATTAAGAAATTCAAACAGTAGCCAAATATTTGTATTAAATAAAACATAAGGGTATGTTTAAAGTGACCTATTAATTTAGTATTATGTTTTTAAACAAATACAGGAAATGTAATAGAATCAGAAACAAATATGCTATCATTAATAAATGTAAGTTCAAAAATAAGCATCTTTGTCAAGACTGCAGCAAACGTACAAGAGGATAAAGACTGTGGCCTGGGTAGTGGCGATCTGCCATATTCTCATGGTACACTCGGTGACCTTAGAAGAATAAAGGTTGAGAACATCTGGAAGAGAGTATGTGTCCAGAACAGTGAATAATGTTCCACTGTTTACGTCCCATGTTAGCCACTGTAGTGTAAGCATTAGCAGTTCTAAGTAAAACGTAAAGTTCTAAATATAAGTGTGGCATTGCAAGTTTGGTTCAGTGTGTGTGCAGCTTTTAAATATATAATAAACTAGTGATAGTGATAGGTTTATGCAAAAATATTACCATTCATTATTCAACATTGTGTCAGAAGTTGTCAATAACTAAATCTCATTCAACAGCAATGACAGCAATGGAAGCACACAAAATAAACAAAACACATAGACAACATGCCGGAAGGATTTCATGGGCCTGATGTACTGCTGTTTGATTGCAGCATTGCTGAGAAAAGGTGAATGTCTGAATACATAAATAATTTTTTATAGTGGCTGGACATTCAAACAAAGAAATACACACATTAGTGTTTATACCTCTCAATATCACTGGATCAGAATTTATGGAAGAAAGTGAGAACATAATTTTGTATATGCTCAGACGGGGGAAAGCACCATGTAATTATTCAAACACAACAAACGCCCAGAATGCTTAAAATGTAAATTCCATGAGCTGTGTAACCCGCAGACCGACATAAATTCAACACAAGAAATCCAAACTCAGGGGAAACTATTGAAGTATATGTTAGCAATTTAAGAAATAATAAAAAGGCCTTTAGATTTGGGGATCTACAAGATGATTTAATTAAGGACCACCTTATATGTAACATTGTGAAAGAGAAACTATTAATAAGTAATAGCAAATTAACACTGAGTAAAGCCATAGATGTTTGGCAGATATACAACATCAAAGAGCAACATTTTAAGAGTGGAAAATATTAACTGTGTACAAAACAAAATTAAGACAATACAACTACAAAAGTGTTAACGGAAGCAACTCCACATCCAATTAGGCATCAATCTAAACAGCTTATTGTTAGCAGTATAACAAATGCCAAAGGCTGGTGTCATGCCAGTAAATGATTACAGTATGCAAAAGTAAATACTGGAGTGGGACATGACACACTCAGGAAGCACAAATCATTCTGTATACAATGGTGAAGAAATCCAGACAGTTGACTGTCTAATACAAATTTGCCATCATCAGATAAAATTCACAACCTACAGTTTTAAATAGACAAGAGAAACATTCAGTCACTAGTAAGTTTAGAAGACAGACTGAGAATCAGATTGATCTTATATATCAAGCAAGTTCCTGTCTTAATACAAATGAATCTGACAGTTTCTCAAATCAGATCTTTTCAGAATATGCTGATATCTTCACACATTGAATTGGTAGGCTGTCAAGTAAATGAAGCTGAACTGTTAAGTGAACCCTGTTATCAGACCAGCATGCAAGGTTTCCAGTAGGGATGCAAAGTAACTTTAAAATAGAATTGGAGAGAAAGATGAGTTTAGGTCTTCTTACACTTGTGACAGAGGATACGTCAACAGGTGCCATCTATGGTGGCGTTATAATCCTTGAACAAATATGACCATCTCCTAGTTTCAGATGAAAAAAATCCTTACAGAAAATCTAACCAGGATCTGGCATCAACCATACCAGTAAATGATTCCAACATGCAATAGAACAAATAAGTGTTGGAAAACATCATTGTCAGAAGCAATGGAACATAACAGTAATCTCCGGAAAGTGCTAGACTGCTCAAAACAGCACAACCACAATCTAAGTCCTTTAAAATTTGAGTTTAAACTGGTAAGAGTCATCTATTCACAAGTGGAAGACTAAAGTTAGAACTTTTAAAAATTACAGCAATTAATGAAATGGCAGTCCCAGAGAATATCACAGCTTTACAGCATTTTCCAGGTATGATCAATTACTTAAGAAAGTAATTATTTTACTAACAAATAAGGAAATAAAACTGTTTTGGCTTGAACTATTTTAAACTTTAAAAAAGGAGCATTTCCATTTTGTCCACAATGCAAAATCCAAAAGCATGTTGTTCTAATAACAAAATGCACCACAATTTAAGAAAAGAATATGGATCATGAGACTTAAAGGTGAGCCAGGAGATAAGTGTGGTTCAAAGGCCAGGAGGTCTACAGTAACCAAACAATTTTGCCAAAACACCAACTAAAAGTCTAGGAAGACTTTGCCCTGATTTGTCAATTATTTTTCAAAAGCACTTTTAAATACACCACAAATCTCCACCACCTGAAAGTTCACAATGCTGAATTTTATAATCTACAATCTTGGTCATTTTATACTTGTGACCTGTCATAGGGTAGCAAAGTGAGCTGTTGCTAACAACAATTAGACTAATTCAAGACCCAAAATGGATGGCAAAATGATGGAATGGTTTGGTTTGGGAGCATGCACTGATACAGCACGTTGCCACACCTACCATGGGAACATCAAAATATAACTTATAAACAACAAAAAAAAAATTAAAAAAACAAATAAACAAAAAAAAACTTCACAATCAAAATAAATCATACTAATAAATCTGATTTAATACACGAGAAACTCCATCTGATGTCTCTCGGTATGGACTTGGTGCAGCATGTCTTCATGAAGGCATTCCAACTGCATATACAGTCTATACCCTAACTCAGACTCTGATACAGAAAGTGAAAGTTTATATTTATATTTACATCCTCCAAATTTATTGACTATACTGTATTTATGAAAGGCCAGTTCACACTGAAACTGATCATCAGCCATTAATAACAATTCTGAACAAGCCATTACTACTTCAGTAAAACTGAAACACAAAATGCTAAATGCCAGTGAATTAGAGCAAAAATACAATTTTTGACATTCTTGAAGAGGATTTTTCATATGTACCAGAAAGATGACCGAACAATGAAAAAAAGAAATAGCTAACTTTGAAGTAATGTTAGTCAAGCACATATCATCATAATAGGTTGATGGGCTAATTAACCACATTGCTATGGATCCAGCTGAGGAAAATTACCATCCAAGACTCTCGACAAACAAGTCTGGCACTAGAAATTTGCCAGTAGTTTTCATACAGATATTAGCCTATGATGTTAGATGCCATTATAATTAGCAAAAGGAGAAAGTATCTCATAGAGACAAATTATGAATAATCCATTTTAAAGAAAAAGTCAAACATTTTAGCTAAACTATACACAGCACTAGTTTTCAGTACATAAACAAATATTAGATGTGAAAATATAACCAAATACTAGAACATTTTGTAAGCCCGCTAAATCCTGAACAGAGTCATGGGGTGCTGGAGCTCATCCTTGCAGGCAAGGCATAATCCCTAAGACAGGGTAAAAACACACTCACAAAAATATCCTATCTTCCCACTTGAGCCAATTTAGTGTTTCCAATTCACCTAACCTGCACATCTGTGGACTGTATGAAGAAACTTAAGCACTCAGAGGAAACCCACACAGATACAGGGAGAACATGGAAACTCCATGCACATTGGACCCAGGATGTGACCTCTGGTCTCTTTACTGCAAGGCAGCAGCACTGCCACTGTGCCACCCTAAACAACCAAATACACTGCACAATTCTAGAACAAAAAAAATGTAGGGAGTAAACAAAGGAGGAGGAGGAGGAGGTTGGAAGCATGTGCTGATTACAGCATGCTGCTGCACCCACCACATGACGAACCACGTGGATTGAGCTCCAAGTGCAGCCATGCAGTGGGTGACACCTCAGCACCACACTGAAGAGTTTGATGTTTTTTACATCGCTGCTTGCAGGGCTGGATGCAGATTAAAATTATACCCAGGACTGAGCATTGCAGGTTAACAAAAGAAGCAAAGAAACAAATATGACAAATATAATGGTGAAAAAAATGAAAGAAATTTAAAATGAACTTTAAAAAACATATATTTTCATAGACACCCCATGTAATGGAAAATGTGGACACCAGACTACACTCTAGGTGTCTAGTATACAGGACTGACAGTGACCAGGATGGTGGTATAAGACAGGGAGACACAGGCACAGAAGGGTTGGGTTCTGAAAAAACAAAGTGAGGTTTTATTAACGGGTGCACACAAAGGAAAGTAATTAAATAATATGCTGCTGAATATATTTATCAATACACAGTCCAATACTGCAAAGGACACACAAAAACAGTTATAAAACTGAACTCAAAAATGAGTGTTGACTGAAAGTCTCAAATCAAAAAGAAATATACACAAAAACTTGTGAGACCGATATATACACAAAAATAAAGCTGTCTTCTTCCACAGTGAACTAAGTCAGGAAGCTGCTCCACCAAATAATATATAGTACAGGGTCTAACCACAAAAATATTCAAATTACAGAAATAAATGTGTATATACAAAAATACACAGTGCACCATTAACCCCAACCCTATAAATACCTCCACCAAAGCTAACCATAAAATATTTTTCAAAATACATCCAAGAAGGAAAAATATTTACAAAAATCAAAGCACAAGCTGCAGTGTTCGATAAACTCATGATAACATATCTATAGGCTGGAATTACCCACTAGGGTATTATTCCAGTTCCCCCCTTATACCTTCACATAACTCAAGATCATTTAAAAAAAAGCATTAACATCACAGGCTTCCTTTACTTCCTTAATGATCTCTTTTAATATTAGTAAAAATAATAATGGATTTAAGTATTCTGGTCTCATGCAAAATATTAAAAAAAAAATTTTTCAGCTAAGCATTTTTTTAGTTTGATATAAGTGAATGTAAATTTACATACATATTTGGCATGCACGTTTGATATCATTTATATATGTTGTGTAAATCATATGATGGCAGATTTCATTAATATTACATATTTCTAAAAAATTGGCATAACAAGGCACCATGTATCTGTATATATATAAAGCTATACAGTGTGTGCATGATTAACTGACTGACAACAAATTAACTACTTGCAAACAACCTCAGTAAAATGTTTTAAACTAATCCATAACAGCTTCAAGCCCATGGCCCCAATTTCTAGAAAAATTCAGACTTATAAAAAAGTTAATTTAATCATGAATAAATCAAACAAAACCTTCATGATGTTTCACATATAATTGTAGCAAATGGACATCTTAGTTTTGGTTGCAAAATAGCACAACTACTGATCTTAGCACGTCCACTGCAACCCAGCATCGTATCACCGATATCCTTTTTTCAAAATTTATTCTTATTTATGTTTCCTTTTGTGGTTGAAGGAACATCTGTAAGTTTAGAGCAGCGATTTTTCAAAACTTTTAAGGAACATTGAACTATCTTTGTGTTTAATTGTTTCATCCATCTGTCCATCCAGGGTTGCACCAGTCCCAGCAAGCATACACTGCAAAGCAGGAACAATCCCTGAACGGGCTGCCAGTTCATCGCTACTGCTATCCACCGTGTCCACATGTTTAATTATTAACAGTATACTTAAATATATACTTAAATATACTTGGCATACAGTATATTTAAATTAAGTTAAAAATTTATCTGTATATTGGCTCCAGCAAACCCCTGTGACCCTGTAGTTAGGATTTGGCGGGTTGGATAATGGATGGATGTATCTGTATAATTTAATATATACAGTATATATATATATATATATATATATACAGTACAGGCCAAAAGTTTGGACACACCTCCTCATTCAATGTGTTTTCTTTATTTTCATGACTGAAGGCATCAAAACTATGAATGAACACATGTGGAGTTATGTACTTAACAAAAAAAGGTGAAATAACTGAAAACATGTTTTATATTCTAGTTTCTTCAAAATAGCCATCCTTTGCTCTGATTACTGCTTTGCACACTCTTGGCATTCTCTCGATG